>SRQA01000001.1:0-139220 GCA_018360365.1 Claviceps citrina
CTCCCGCCGCGCCGGGGAGTCCCCCCTCGCGCACGCAGTCCTCGACACCAACGTCCTGCACGCCCTGCAGAAGAATGCCCGGCCCGAGCCCGCAGAAGTCGTCTGCCTCAGCGCGGACACGCGCGTCGGGCCCCTCGCCCCGGGGACGTGCCACGTCGTCGAGCTGCAGTTCCTGGCTCTGCGGGAGGGCTTCGTCGGCGTCGAGGCCGTGCGCGTCGTGGACCTGGCCTCGCAGGAGCATGTGGACATACGGGACTTGCCCACCACCATCGTCGAGCCCTGCTGCGGGTCCTGTTGCAGATAGAACATAAAGGAAACATTTGAATACGGATGAACCATAAAAAAAAAAGAAAATAGAAATCATCATACAGACAAAAGAGGGGACCGATTGTGGGATGTGAATCCCATGGTGCGTGTGTTGATAACAAGACCTGCTTTCCTACGCAGGCGCACATGGAATAGCCTCCTTCTCTCGTGTTGCATCTTGGGACGTAATCCAAAGGTATCATCCCTGGTCCTCCGGAATATATCCACATAATCATACATGTCAAGTCTTCACATCATGACTCATCTATTTCCTACGGCGATGCGCACCTGTGTAGACAAGCAAGGACAAACAGCGTCACTTCCGCAGTCCTACATGCAGCAACTACCTACCTACCTAGGTAGGTACCTACCCAGTACCATCAACCCCTTCATCGCAGCAAATGCCGCCGTAAATCCATTTCGCCCAATCCATGCACCAAAACCATATTCTTCCTTCCTTCCATGGGCATCTTCTCCAGTCCATTCGTGCTCGTACGTTGTTGTAGTCCGTCACCCCTTTAGCCATGCAGACCCGAATGCTTACGCCAAAAAAAAAAAAAAAAAAAAAAAAAAAAAAAAAAAAAGACCGGACAAAGACCCAGAGGAAGAGACGGAAAAAAAAAGAAGAAAAGGGACAGAAGAAGATGCCCCAACTCCTGCTTCGCAATGCAAACGCACATGCACACGCATCGTGTCTCGTCTTGGAGAAACCCCCCCCCCCCTTTCGGGCACACGTGTATCCAACCCTCTATATACTAAATTCGTCCATCACCAAAGAAAGAAAAGGGACGTAAAAAAAAAAAACGCTGAAACAATGCTCTAATGCCGAAGCAAGTCGAAGCGAAGCAACCCCAAGCCCAACGGATTCATCACAAATCATCAAATTCATCGTCCCATCCCAGTCTGTCGTAAATGGACACCCTGTTCGGTCGGCCAGCATGCTCAGCCGACACCGGGGTCCGGATCAATTCGAGCTTCGATACACCCCTCTTGACTGGCGTTGCCATGACCTCCTGCGCTCGGCCAGGCAACGGACGAGCGCTGAGGGATGTGTCGTCGGCTGTGCGTCGAGAGTGCGCATCGTCGCGGTGGTCGCCGAATGGCGGCGGAGGCGAAAGCCCCAGGGCTTGCCCGTCCAGGACACTGCGTTTGAGGAAACTGTGCCGCGTCGACGGCCTGACGGGCGTTCCGGCGACGAGATTCATGGCCGGCGAGACGCTGTCTGCCAGGGCGTCTCGGTGGCCGTGTCTGTGTCCCGTAGACGGGATCATGTGTCCTACGCTTGAAGGAGGGATCAGCTCCTCGGTGCTGTCGTCCAGTGGCTTGCCCGCACTGGACTCTGTCTGGATGGCCAGTACATCCTTGAAGCGGTTGTTTGCGGGAGTGGCCTTGACCTGTATGGAAGAAGCCAGCGTGCTCCTAGTCGTCCTTCTTCCTTCTGCTCGCGAGGTCAGTACACGTGAGCCAGGTCCGTGGAGGGCGCAGAGCGACTTACTCCTGGCCGAGCGGCTTGCCGTCGCCCGGCACTCGTCCGCTTCCGCCATGGCGATGCCAACGACGCCACGATTCGGCTTTCTGAGTGCCGAGATGGCGTCTTTCAGCTCCGCTTCCACCAGGGCCTTTCTGCTCGCCTTCATGTCCGGCAAGTTGCTGGTGCTGTTGCTGCGCGACAGAGACGATTGCCGCGGCTGGCCCAGCAGCGAGTCGCCCCTGGGGAGGTCCTTCAGGGACAGGGGCTCGCTGCCTTCCCGCTTCACCCCCGACAGGGTGGTCGACGTCGCAGATCGCATGAGGGCGATTGCATTACCAGGCCCTCTGGAGACGCTGCGTCGGCACATTTGCTCCGTTGACAGCGCCCGCTGCAGCGTCCGTCTGTCGGCCGTTGGGACGGGCCGCTTCGATGCGGCGCCGGGTCTCTGCTCACGCTTGCCGGACAGACGTCTCGTCGCCCTTGACTGTATGGGCGAGACGATGACGGGGCCGCCGAGTTTTCGGTTGATGCCATCACAAAGCTTGGGCAAACGTGCAGAGAAGCTGATGTACCACAAAAATAGCGAGGAAAAGAAAGTCAGTCTGTCATTCTGCACCAAGAAGCGTGCTGCTGATGTCATGCCACTCTGTGTGGGATTGTACGTACAATGGGACAATGACGTCTACGCAAAAGTCCTTGAGCGGCTCAGACGACGCCTTTCGCTGCAAGTGACCATCGGCCGACGCCTGAGCAGGCTGTGAGTCGCCCAGCAGAAGATGCTCGTCTGAAGCTGTAGATTGCCAAATGGTGAGACGATCAGCATGCACATCCAACAAGACTGGCAGATTGCGCCTGTTCCGCTGCTTCTTAGCAGGAGGTGTCGTGCTCGTCTCAAGAGTCTGGGATGCCACGCCCGGCAACATGGGCAAGCTCGAGCCTGCTGCCTCGCCTGCATTGCCGAGAGGTTCCAGCGCCAGAATCTCGAGAATCAGGATCATCTGCAACTGCGTTTCTCTGGTGCGAAGCATAGACACGAGGAACCTGACTTGAGAGGGCGAAATGGCCATGTTGTCGCCCGTGGGTTCGGGCTTGTTCGCGTCCCACCATTTGCAGATGCTTTCGTCCTCATGAGGATACAAGGCATCCTTGCCCAGCTTCATCTTTCGAGGCTTGCGTCTTTTCTTGCCACCGCCGTCGTCGGAGGAATCGACCGGCACTTTCATCTTGGCGATGATTTCGGGGACAGTCTCGCGGTATTTCTTGTCAATCTGCACAGTGGTCAAGATGAGACTCTTCAAAAAGCCAATCAAGTCCCCCATGTCAAGATTCGATTCGAGATCCAAGTGGAACGCCGATCGCGCCCGAGACAACGGTCCCTTGGCGAAATATGCCAATGAGCCCTGGCCAAACTCGTGTTAGCTACGTCAACAAACAATGACCCTGTTGTGGTCCATGAGACACCACCTACCATGGATCTATACAAGGCCTCGAAATAATGTGTTCGAATGTTACTGAATATCGTCTCCGTAGTTTGTGGCAACGATGCGGCAGGCCCTTCATTTTCCAGGCCACCGGCAACAGACGCAGCTTCACTGTTTGGCAGCAAACGCTCGAAAGAGGCCACCTCATCGGATCGAATTTCTGGCGTCGGGAGCTGCAATGGCTGAGAATCCAAGGCCGGACCGTCGCTGCCTTGCATGTTGACATTCAACTCCAGCCCTGGCTGAGGCTTGGGCTTCTTTCTCACGAGATTTTGGATAGCTTCAATGGCCGCGCGTTTCTTCTTTTGCTCCCCATGCATCTGCGGTGTCGTTACTGGAGCGCCCGAGTCCGCCTCTTGTCGATATTGTCTTGGTGGCGCAAGGCGGCTACGACAAAGCGCCGTTGCACAGCTTGCCAAGGCCGCCAAATCAACCCAGGATCCCAGTTTGCACATGACGTACAGGCCATTGTCTTGCCGCTCGAGAGCAAAGGCAATGCCCCTGGAGTCACTTCTTGCTATGACGACCGCGGGACTAGAGCCGAGCCGTGATTCGAGGTCCAGTATTTTAATGTGAGACTCCACGAAACGGGTCTGAGGGAAGCCGTCGGGCGGAGAGGAGACGTCGAGACTGGACAGAGGAAGGTGTTCTCTCGGCAGAAGCATCAGCGGCGACAGGGAGCGAGGCTGAGCCTGGATGTTGGGAGGATGAGGCTATCACGACATGGTGAGCAGGGTGAGCAGGGCTTGGTTCCATTCGACGGCCACACACAGACTTGCAGCAAAGTGAGGCCTCATACCTTGACCGTGATGGATGCATGAAGCAAGTGTTCCATTGCAGCCGCGCCTTCTCGTTTGCCATTGCGCTCGACCGGCGACAGCCTGCCTCTCGGACGGTTCAAGCTGCCATCCGAGCTCGGGGTCAAGATGCCAGACCGTGGACGCGACGCGTCGGCGTCCAGTACAGCGGGAGGCAACATGGATGGGTATCAAGACTCATTCGCCGCGCGACATGGCAATGAAGAAGGCGAAACCTAACGGCAGATGGATAAGGACTAGAACCGACTGCGGAGCGGCGCGCCAGTCATGCTGTAGATGAGCCTGGCAGAAGAAGAGTGTGTCGTCGTCGTCGTCGCGGTCGGAAAGCGTGCACTTCATTTCTGGTGGGCCGGGCCCAGCCAAAACTCAGCACAACCACGCGCGCGCGCGCGATTGATTATGACGTCGGCCGGCCCAAAAGGAGCTAGTCTGATCGGGCGGGTCTAATTGGCATGGGAAGACAAGACCGACATCACAGCATCACGGCATTACGGCATCACCAGCCTGCTTGCTCCGAAATCTCTCATGAATCAAACCCAAACTGCGCGCCCAAGCTCAACCACGTCCCCCCCAGCTCCCAACACAGGTCAGGCTCTCGTCCAAGGCTATCGCAAGGCTCTCGTCCACACCCGCGTCCCCATCCACCACTCGTCAGCACGCCCTTCCACGACCTGTACAAGAGTCCCAGAACGCATCGACCCCGAGTACTACGGCTGTATCCGAACCACGGTTCCTCATCCCCGCGCTGGAGGAGTTCCTCCCGCAGAAATATCCTGACTCCGACACAACGTTCAATAGAATCACACGTTATCATCAGATCAGTGAAAGATCTGCTCTCCAAGAAAAGCAAGATAGCGAAATAGCCCACAAAGATCAGAACCTTATGCAAAAGGCTCTGAAAATTGATGTTCCATCGCAAACCCCAATTCCTCCATCGCCGCCGCCATTCCGCACACACCACCACCACCACCACCACCTCACAGAAGAACGAAAGAAAAGAAAAGAAAAGAAACGGGAAAAAAAAAAAAAAAAAAAAAAACTCCCAAACGTGCCTATTAGGGTATGTGTGTGGCAGTGGTTGTTGGAGTCGTCGTCTTGCACGCAAAGGCCGTCGTCAGCGAAGGCTGCGTCTCAGTAATGGTCGTGGTGAAGTGGACGACCGGACCGGGCCCGTCATGGAAAATGGACGTGACGACGGCGGTGCAGGGTCCGCAGTCGATGGACTTGGTCGTCGTGACCGTCTTGGTCCAGACGGTCTCCGTGGGACCAAAGACGAAGGGCAGGACCTCCCAGAGGGTTGTTGTGCAGCCGTGCGTCTTGGTCGGCATGGGGGGCAGCGTGAATAGTATGTCTCCCTCGTCTGTCATCTGCATGGTGTTTTCGTCTGGGACAGCAGTGACGGGGGACTCGACGGCTGGCTGGGGGTCGAGGTCCGCGTGGACGGCCAGGGCCATGGTCGCGGCGAGGGCGATGGCTTTGGAGACGTACATTGTGACGGCGGTTCGTTGGTCTTGTTCCTGAATCGAGAAGCCGAGGAGAGAATGGAGGAGAGCAGAGAAAGAGAGTGTGTGAAAAGTTGGAAATAAGGTCAACACGGGCTTCTTAAGTGTTTTGAATTTACCCAGGGGGGAAGGGGAGGGGGTTCAGCAGTCGTGATAACGAAAACGTGTGCCGATACTAAGTTACGCGAGGGGGGAGGCAGGCATTTCAAAAGGTACCTACTAGGTAGGTAGGTAGCTAGGTACCTAGGGACCTAGTATCTCTACCTCTCGTGTCTCGGATAAGGTACCTACATTGCCGGGTGACAAAAGAGGGCTGGCACTTTGTTTGTTTGTTGTTGTTGTTGTTGTTGTTGTTGTTGTTGTTGTTGTTGTTTTTTTTTGGTGCCCGTTCATCCCGTTGATGGCTTTCATCTTCGGCTGGGAGGATGGCTCCTTCACGGCTGTCTCGGATCGAGAGCCTCTTTGAGGAGGAAGGTACATACCTAGGTAGGTACCCAACATACTACTAGGTACCCAGTACCTAGTACATTGGTGAATCCCACATACATCACAAACGTAAACAGGGCTGGCCAACCGGCGGAATGCGGCGACAGAAGCTACCAGCATTTTCTGCCAGACACCATACCATGCACCTACAAGATACATACATGTACAGGAAATGGGAATGCAATGTCCCGGCACCAACAGCGCTAGACGTAAGCATGCCCGGCAGGACCCGGCTGCCTTGGCCGTCCGTCGTCCCGTCACAGCCACCGTCCACGCCAGGGCATTTTTACCCGGGGAAGGGGGGGGGGGGAAGGCCGGGTCCACTGTCCTGACTCCTGGGACAGCCTCATTCTTCGGATAGGGATGCCGCTCCAGAGACATGTCACAGTCACATGGTTGAATAATGAGATGAGGCCCGTTCGGCGATGGTGGCTCTGGCGAGCCGCTACTTGGCGGGGCTTGACGTGATGGTCTGATTCACGCACAGCCGGCACAACTCACAAGGTTGATCTCGGGATTGTTCTTGGTCTTGATATTTATAGATCTTGTCTCTCAAGAGTTTCCGGGTTGGTGTACGTGCTTACTTTGTTGCTACCTCGGCGAGATGTTCGAAAGAGGTATCGAGACAGAGGTGTGTCAGGTCAAGGCTTGTTGGTTACCATCATGTATTATGTACCTATGTAGTATGTAGTACAACAAACGGTCCTGAGCTTCGGCATGCCAAATTTTCAAATTTTTCATTGCTAACAGGAGCCAGGGGGATCCACTTCTCTAAACTTTGCGTATGCGGCACGCGCACCGCAACTGCAGTCTGTCGCACAAAGAAGTTGGAACGGATGTGTAATGCCACTAGTGTGTGATAGTGCGTACCTAATTAGCCCTTATACACCCGTGCGACAGCGCGTTTGTGCCGAATTCGCGGATCACGGATGACGGATCCCGCCCTCATGAGTCAGTCTCCACCGCCTCGGAAACTTGCAACCTGCCCCATCCGATTCCCATGCCCAGCGCAAGCGCAATCGCAACCGCAACCTCGCAATCGCCTCTCTGATTTTCTCTCTTCTGCAAGACCGCTTCATTCCTGTCCGTGTCATACGCCAGGCCACGTTCACTTTTCGCCCCCCCCCCCTCCCCCCCCCCCCCCACCCCCCCCCCCCCAACCTCGGCCCCCTCTCCTTCTCCGACAGCCAAGATCGTGCATCTCTCCCAATCGCTTCTGGGGTGGGGGACCCCCGCTCTTTTCCAACTTGAGCAAACAAAAAAAAGCCCGAGGGAAAAGACGACACGACCCGCGAGAGGACGGTACTGACTGCCCGGGGCAGAAAAAAAAAAAAGAAAGGGGGGGTTGGGAAACGTTTGCGCGCGTCATGGCGTCCGCGGCGCAAATCATCGAAACGGCCAAGAAGCAGGCCGCGTTTCGGGCCGTGGACGAGCACCTGCTCCCGTCGTACAGATTCATCGGCATCGGCTCCGGCAGCACCGTCGTCTACGTTGTCGATGCCATTGTGAGCAAGGGCCCCGGCTTCTACTCGGCCATGACTTTTGTCCCGACGGGGAGCCAGTCCAAGGGGCTCATCAGGATGGCCGGCCTGAACATGTGCAACGTGGACGAGCGGCCGCTCGTGGGGGGCCAGCCCGTCGCGCTGGATGTGGCCTTTGACGGGGCCGACGAGGTCGACGAGGATCTCAACCTGATCAAGGGTGGCGGCGGGTGTCTGTTCCAGGAGAAGCTCGTGGCAACGGCTGCCAACAAGTTCATCGCCGTGGCAGGTGAGTCTTTCTCGCACCGCCCCTTCCCCCGTCATCCCAGATAAAGTGGCCGAAGAAGACAAAAAGGGAGCCCATGCTAGAGAGAGAAAGAGAGAGAGAGAGAGAGGAGCGTCGTGGTGCGAAGAGCGTACATCCAATCATGGCTGATTTCATGAATCCGCCTCGGCGGAAACCTGCCAAAAAAAAAATCTAGACTCGCGAAAACGATCCCCTCGGCTGTGCACCAAGTGGAAGACGATCCCCATCGAGGTCCTCCCCCTCGCTGCGCCCGATGTCCTGAGACGACTCCGCGCCATGGGCTCACCCAGCCCCGTCGTCCGGTCCGGTCTCCCCAGCAAGGCGGGCGAGTGTGTCACGGACAACGGCATGTGGATCATCGACGCGCCCTTCTCGCCGCTCTTGCTTCCCAAGGACGTTGGCCCGTCGGCGGGGGATGGCGGCGGCGGCGGCAGAGACGGCGGCGCATGGGAGGTGCAGGCCTTGGCGGACGAACTGCTCAGGATACCCGGCGTGGTCGAGATCGGCCTCTTCTACGGCTTCAACGGGAGTCAGGCCGCGCGCCTGGGCAGAGAGTTGCAGGCACAGAAGCCGGTGGCGGCGTACTTTGGCATGCCGGACGGCCAGGTGCAAGTTCAGAATGCTTGAAAGGGGAAGAGAGGGGGAAAAAAAGAAGAAGAAGAAGAAAACACAAACATAAGAATTATAGTAATAATAACATAGAGGCAGCTTGCATGAGATGAGGCGGTTTTCTGGAAAATCTAGAAGAGGAGGGGGGATCGAATAGACAAGCACGTATATAGTATACCTAGTGACAGTGTAGAGTATAACGAAAAGCGGATCCAAATTGCAGCAATTCACACATAAATACTACTAGTAGGTACCTACACATTAGAGATGTATACTAGGTACCTGGGGTAGGTACCTAGGTACCTAGTCCGTGTGCTTCACCCGGCACACGGGCCGTGCTGGCCCATCTGCAGGGGGGTTCTTTGAACGAGCCCATGTCCTCTCCTGTCCTGTCCTGTCCCATGGGCCGTCCTGTCATTGTGCAAGTTTCCTTTTCCTCAATGCCTAAAAAGGCCCGTCTGGCGGGGAGAGAGGTGGCTGGCTGCCTTTGGACGTTGGACCAGCAAACGAGGCTCCGTTCACCCACCTACCTAGTAGGTACAGGTAAATGCCGTTGGGAAGGTCTGGCTCAGGAGGCAATGGAAACAAAAAAAAATAGTTAGATGTCTGTGTAACAGGCTATGGGGAAAAACGAGCCAATGTACAAAAGCTGAGCAGGTCCTCCTTTTGCTTGAAACATAGTTATTAATCCAGTATCATTGTACATGGGCAAAGTGCTTTGCCATCTTTTTTTTTTTTTCCTCGACCACACAAAGCCAAGGGTCCTCACACGCCCGCCCCAAGGTCTCGCACGTCTTCATGATCCGCCTTCGTCATGGATCCTCAGCAGCTCTATACCGTGTAAGCTCTTCCATTCATCACAACCACGGGTTTTCCCTGGTGCAGCCCGGGCAATCAAACCCTTCACAACATAAGCTCCAGCGGGTTTTCAATCGCCCTCTTCAGCTCACGGATCCATTCGGCACCGACCGCACCATCCACAACCTTGTGGTCGAAGCTGGCAGTAACGGTGATCTGGTCATCCCATTCTACACCAGTCGTGCCATCTTCGTTCTGAACCGGTACGGCAACCTTCTTTGTGGTGCCTACGGCGAGAATGGCCGCCTGGGGAGGATTGATGACAGCAGTGAAGTTGTCGACAGCTGCGTTCATGCCCATGTTGGAAATGGAAATAGTACCGCCCTGGTATTCCTCGGGCTTGAGCTTGTTGTCGCGAGCCTTCTTCGCGAGCTCCTTGACCTTTCCAGAGATGGATTCCAGACCGCGAGCATCGACACCGGTGACGATGGGCGTGATGAGACCGGTAGGGGTGGAAACGGCGACTGACACGTCAACGTTGTTGAACTGACGGATGGATCCCTCTTGCCAGCTGGAGTTAACAGTGGGAACCTTCTTGGAAGCAGTGGCGATTGCTTTGATCAAGAAGTCGTTGACGGAGAGCTTGTATCTGCCCTCGGAAGAGCTGTTGAGGGCCTGGCGAAGCTTGAGAAGCTTGGAGACGGACAGAGTGCTGGTGACGAAGAAGTGGGGGTTCTTCTGTACGGACTCCTGAAGACGGCTGGCAATGGTCTTGCGCATGTTGCTCAGGGGAATGTCCTCAAAGGTGGCAGACGGGGCGGCGGTAGCAGAGCTGCTAAGCGCTTTCTTCACGTCCTCCTCGGTAATCTTTCCACCTTTGCCGGTGCCTTTGACACTGTCCAGCCCGATACCTTTCTCACGAGCCAGTCGCTTGGCACCAGGGGCGGCATTGGGCTCTCGGTCAAGAGCTGGCTCGAGCTTTCCCTGGGACGAGTACTGTTCGGGCTCTGAGGAGGGCTCGGGGGTCGATGAAGAGGCGGGTTGTGGGGACTCGGACTTCTTTTCCTCCTTGGGTTGAACAGGTTTGGCTTCGCCGCCCGCGTCCTCGAGTGTGTATTTCTCAAAAGCGGCGATATCAGTTCCTTCTTCCACGAGGATGGCAATGGGCTATTGTTCATGCCAGAGGTGTCAGTATCGGGCACTTTCTGGGAAATCGTGTCGCTCGAGGAGAGTCACTCACACTTCCGACGGCAATGTCCTTCGCCCCAGACTCCTTGAGTATCTTGGCAAGCACACCCTCCTCTTGATACTCAAAGTCCATCTGGGCCTTGTCGGTCTCGATCTCGACCAAGACATCACCAGGGGCTATGGAGTCGCCGGTCTTCTTCTGCCAAGCACCAATGTTGCCAGCCTGCATTGTGGGCGACAGAGCAGGCATCTTGACCACTTGATGGTCAGGGAACGAGGCATAGTGCCTCACTACATGAGAAGCGAAGCCAGTGCGCAAAGCATTGTGAGTCGGGGCGAGGACTCGCCTTCGAAGAGCGGCGCTGAGCATGCTGAAGAAGAAGATGGCTCTGAGCTGAGGACGCACAACGGTCGAGGTGGCTAGGATGGGAGGTCACAAAGTGTGTATCCGGTAGCCTACGGAAGGAGACGACACCGCACCAAGGGGCAGGCAGAGGGGGTCTGATTGGAGTAGACTGAGGCGGAGCAGAGGATATGCAAAGGCTGAAGAGGCCCGAGGATGGAGGTTGTGGCCGCACGCGAATTGTTGATTGGGGGGGGGTGCGTCTCGGAATCCTAACGAAGAAATCCCTTGGGGTTTTGTGGTTGGCCCAGGCCGTCCAGAATTTTTGCGTTGAGCTCCACGCTTGCTGAGCTTTTGGGGCCTAAGCCGTTTTCGGACGTTCACGGGCGGCACCGGGCACGTTGATGGCCCATGGGCAGGCGCAACCCGGCGCTGGCGGTGGGTTGGGTGATGAATTGAATTTGCGCCCGGTGCCAACTTTTTTGTCTACAAGACTACAATAGGCAATGCTCTTGTGAGAATTGGCCTCGTCTGGTATCTTTCCAATGCGTTCCTTTTTGCGTCCTATTCTTGCTATCCATTGTAGCGACAACGCATCTGGTGGGATGAATTGTCCTTGTGCTGATGGAGCCGGCGGTTTGGTCCCGGAATCCTCCCATTTGCGCCTTGTATGACAACAATTTATTATCCAGCGGACCAATATCCACTGCACTTTTCATGCGTCGGCTTGGTGTTCATCGGACAGGCATAGGCATCAAGCGCCGTACCGGGTAGCCAGCCCCACCCCATGACTTCGAAGTTCGGCCACTTAGATTCTCCATTCTCCTGCTTTGGCGGCGGAAATGGCACGGAAACGTGCATTTAGCCGCTCCGGGGCTCTAGGAGTCGTCCTGACGTCCCTGAACAGTCCCTCCACTGCAGGAAGCAGACACGCTGATGCTCATGTTGCGCCTCATGCTGGACTCGGGAATGGATGCAACGGCGTTCTCTGTGTCGCGTCCAGCAGGCGCGCCTTGAATGACGGACGTGCGACGTGCAAAGCAGCAGGAAAGCTCAGCTCTTCTGGAGGGGTCCGGCTCCACCCCCAAATTCAGGACTCGGGAGATTCCACTCGTCTCGTCTCGTCTTCTTGTGAACCAGTGTGACCTGGCTGCCGCTGCCGCCACCTCCCAACCTACAACCTACAACCTACAACCGGCCATCCTCCATCCGTGCATTCTTGCATGTGCATATACAGCATTTCCTCCAAGCTGCTCCCCTGACACTGCGCCGTTTGCCTGGACTGCAGCGCGCAGGGCGAAGCAAGCACTTCCTGCCGCAGCCGTAGTCGCGACGCCTTTTCGAAAACCCCGTCCTGAGGATATCTGGCCAGACCACCCTGCCCGCCCCTTGTCCATCCAAGCTCGACGCCAACCGGCCACAACACTCCAGATCCGTCTCTTCGGGTACGCCGCCGCCGCCGCCGCCGCCGCCGTCAGCACATAATCCCATCTGATACAAAACCCGCCGTCGTGGTCGATATCAATCGGCATTTGCTCGGCCCCCGAACTCCGCGGCCCCCGCAGCCCATCTCGTTGACCTCTTTCGAATGGCCCCTGGTCCGGCCTGTGCTCCCCGATGAGCTCTCTCAAGTTCCTGGTGTCCTCCTTGGATGCCATCGCGACGTCGAAAGATGCGCAACGCAACAGGCAGCTGGTTGAATCTACGAAAAAGGCCCAGGATGCCATCAAAGAACAAGACCAGCTTCCCGATCCCGAGATCATCTTTGCACCTCTGCAGCTCGCTACCAAATCCAACAATCCGCAGCTGACGACAACAGCCCTCGACTGCATCGGCAAGCTCATATCATATTCCTACTTTTCTCTGCCTCGAAAGGATGATGGCGACACGGAGCCAAAGGAAGGCGGCGAACAGTTTGCTCCTCTCATCGAACGGGCCATTGATACTATATGTGACTGCTTCCAAGGAGAAACCACGGCCGTCGAGATTCAGCTTCAGATTGTCAAATCACTGCTGGCAGCCGTCTTGAATGACAAGATCGTCGTCCACGGTGCTGGCCTTCTCAAAGCCGTGCGCCAGGTCTACAATGTGTTTCTCCTTTCCAGAAGCACCGCGAACCAGCAGGTGGCCCAAGGTACTTTGACCCAAATGGTCGGCACAGTATTCGAACGCGTGAAAACGAGGTTACATATGAAGGAGTCCCGGCTACAGCTGGGCAATCTCAAGCACAGCTCTAGCAACATGACCTTGGACGCTCCTGATCCTGTACATGACGGAGTTGCTGGCGCCGAAGGCGATGAAGCACCAGCACCACAGTCGGAACCTAGCACATCCGAACACGCCAACGGAGGCACGAAACTGACTCTGAAGGATCTCGAGCATCGGAAGACCTTTGACGATTCGACACTCGGTGACGGGCCCACGATGGTCACGAGATTGAAATCAATCACCAAGGATGGTTCAGCGCCCGGCCAGTCGGGTCCCGAAGCCTCGCCTGAAGAAGACACGGACACTCTTGATGCAGAGGATGAAGTGTACATCCGGGATGCCTATCTCGTGTTTCGATCCTTTTGCAACTTGTCGACAAAGATTCTTCCGCCCGACCAGTTATACGACCTGCGTGGCCAACCAATGCGATCGAAGCTGATATCACTCCACCTCATCCATACCCTACTCAATAACAACCTCGCCGTCTTCACATCGCCGCTCTGCACAATCAAGAACTCCAAAAACAATGAGCCCACATCCTTCCTACAAGCCATCAAATTCTACCTTTGTCTAAGCATCACCCGAAATGGTGCAAGCTCAGTGGACCGCATCTTCGAGGTCTGCTCCGAGATATTCTGGCTCATGCTGAAATACATGAGACCATCATTCAAGGTAGGCGGCACACGAGAATCTTTTTTCATTCTGGCACGATGGACCCCGCCGCTTTGCTGACACGTCGAAAATAGAAAGAAATTGAGGTCTTCTTGAACGAAATTTATCTGGCTCTGCTGTCTCGGCGGAACGCGCCAATAACACAGAAGCTTTATTTCGTCACCATTCTGAATAGACTCTGTGCTGACCCGAGAGCCTTGGTTGAGACTTACTTGAATTATGATTGTGATCAAACAGTAGACAACATCTTCCAGACCATGATTGAAGACTTGTCCAAATTTTCCACCACGCCCCTTGGCATCACAACGATCAACGAGCAGGCCTATGAGGAGGCAAGAGCCAAGACGGCCTCGGCCGGCGAATGGCAGCTGAAGGGTATACTGCCACCGCCACTGACGGTCGCTCATATCTTTTCGCCGCAGGACAATGAGGCGGACTATTCCAAGGAGTATGTCATGAAGCGGCTCTCGCTCGAGGCCTTGGTCGAGGCTGTCCGATCCTTGGTCAATTGGTCCGCTTCGGTTCGCTCCGACAGTGGAGATGCGCCTCGAGCCGATGGAGACGGTAAACCGTCTCTCGATGACCTGCGACCGTCCATCGACCCGACCTCGACGTTGAGTGACAGCACGTCTCGGTTGGAGACACCCTTGCCACCGTCTACACCGGTTGTGGATGACGATCCAGATCAGCTCGAAAAGGAAAAGGCCCGCAAGACTGCTCTGACAAATGCCATCAGGCAATTCAACTTCAAACCAAAGAAAGGCATCAAGCTTCTAATACGTGATGGCTTCATCGGCAGCAGTAGTCCTGCTGATATTGCCGACTTTCTTTTGAAGGAAGATAGACTGGACAAGACTCAAATCGGCGAATACTTGGGAGAAGGAGATCAACAGAACATCGACATCATGCACGCGTTTGTTGATGCAATGAACTTTACAAAGAAGCGATTTGTAGATGCTCTGCGTCAATTTCTGCAGTCATTCCGCCTGCCGGGTGAGGCCCAAAAGATTGACCGCTTCATGCTCAAGTTCGCGGAGCGCTATGTCATGGGCAATCCCAACGCCTTTGCCAACGCGGATACGGCGTACGTCCTGGCGTATTCCGTGATTATGCTCAACACCGATCAGCATAGCAGCAAGATCGCCAAAAGAATGAGCAAGGAAGAATTCATCAAGAACAACAGAGGCATCAATGACAATGCCGACCTGCCGGACGAATACCTCATCGGCATATACGACGAGATTGCAAGCAATGAGATCGTTCTCACGAGCGAGCGAGAGGCTGCCGCGGCTGCCGGCGCGCCGACAGTCCAGCCCAGCGGCCTTGCGGCTGGCATCGGGCAAGCCTTCTCCAACGTTGGGCGAGACCTCCAGCGCGAGGCCTACGTGCAACAGTCGGAAGAGATCTCTCTCCGATCGGAGCAGCTCTTCAAGAACCTCTTCAAGAGTCAACGCAGGAATGCGGCCAAGGCAGGGTCGAGGTTCATACCTGCGAGCTCCTTCAAGCATGTGGGATCCATGTTTGACGTGACGTGGATGTCGTTCTTCTCGGCCCTGTCCAGCCAGATTCAAAAGTCGCACAACATTGAAGTCAACAAGCTCTGCTTGGAGGGCATGAGGCTTGCAACCAAGATTGCCTGCCTCTTTGAGCTCTCCACTCCAAGAGAGGCATTCATTTCCGCCCTGAGAAACACGACCAATCTCAACAACCCGCAAGACATACAAGCAAAGAACATTGAAGCCCTGAAAGTCATCCTAGACCTGGGTCAGACGGAGGGAAATTCACTGCACGAGTCATGGAAGGATATACTCTTGTGTATCAGCCAGCTTGACCGACTGCAACTCATCACCGGAGGCGTGGATGAGAACACGATTCCGGATGTTTCGCAGGCCCGCTTCATTCCGCCCTCGAGGACGGAGTCCGCGACCGACGCTCGGTCATCGGCCCAGTCTCGCCAGAAGACGAGACCACGGGCCGGAACGGGGTCGAGAGGCTTCTCCAACGAGATTGCGCTGGAAAGTCGCTCCGAAGATCTTGTCCGCCGCGTGGACCGCATCTTCTCCAACACGGCCAACCTTTCGGGCGAGGCCATGGTTCACTTCGCCAAGGCGCTCACCAAAGTGAGCTGGGATGAGATCAAGGTATCGGGGTACAATGAATCGCCCAGGACGTACAGTCTTCAAAAGATTGTCGAGATCAGCTACTACAACATGAAGCGTGTACGGTTCGAATGGAGCAACATCTGGGATGTTCTCGGAGAGCATTTCAACCAGGTCGGATGCCACAGCAACATGAACATTGTCTTCTTCGCACTAGACTCGCTGCGCCAACTGTCCATGCGGTTCATGGAGATTGAGGAACTGGCGGGTTTCAAGTTCCAGAAGGATTTCCTCAAGCCGTTTGAACACGTCATTGCCAATTCTCAAAACGTCACCGTCAAAGATCTTGTCCTGCGCTGTCTGATCCAGATGATTCTAGCACGAGGGGATAACATCCGCTCCGGATGGAGAACCATGTTCGGCGTCTTCACAGTGGCCGCCCGAGATCCGCACGAGGGCATTGTGAATCTAGCCTATGAGAATGTAAACCTCGTTTACAGAACCAAGTTCGGCGTGGTCATCTCCCAAGGCGCCTTCACCGACCTCATTGTCTGTCTGACCGAGTTTTCCAAGAACCTCAAGTTTCAGAAAAAGAGCCTCGCGGCGTTGGAGCTGCTCAAGTCCACCATTCCTGCCATGCTGAAGACGCCCGAATGCCCGCTCTCGCGGAGATGCAACAACGGCGGCCAGGCAGGCGCCCACGGCGAAGGCCAGAGCAAGACGGCAGAGACGGCCATGAAGACGCAGCCGAACGCAAACGCGAGCACGAAGACGTCTGTCGAGGAAGGTTTCTGGTTCCCGGTCCTGTTTGCGTTCCACGATGTGCTCATGACTGGCGAGGACCTGGAAGTCCGGTCCAACGCGCTCGAGTACTTCTTCGCCGCTCTCATCCGGTACGGCGGCGACTTCACGCCCGAGTTCTGGGACATTCTCTGGCGACAGCAGCTCTACCCCATCTTCATGGTCCTGCGTTCGCGGCCGGAGATGACAAACGCCCTCTCCCACGAGGAGTTCTCGGTCTGGCTGTCCACCACCATGATTCAGGCTCTGCGCAACATGATCCAGCTCTTCACCCACTACTTCGAGTCGCTCGAGTACATGCTGGACCGGTTTCTCGAGCTGCTGGCCCTCTGCATCTGCCAAGAAAACGACACCATTTCACGAATCGGGAGCAACTGCCTGCAGCAGCTCATCCTGAAGAACGTGACCAAGTTCGACCCCGAGCACTGGACCAAGATTGTGGGCGCCTTCTGCGAGCTGTTTGAGCGCACCACGGCATACCAGCTGTTCACTGCCACGAGCCTGGGGTCCGGGGGGTCTCTGGCCCTGCCGTCATCGAACGGGTTCGACTTCTCGGGGCCTCTCAGTCCCACGTCGGAGACGCTCCCCGTCGACGAGAAGTCGCTCAAGATCGACGGCACAGACGACGGCGCGAGCGCGAGCGCGACCGTGTCCGAGGGCGAGCCCGTTGCGCGCCAGCCGTCGCCCAAGCCTCTGGACGACGACGGCGAAGCCGCAGGTGGCATCGCCGCGGGCCAGGCGCTGGAAGAGTTCAAACCGTCCTCGAGCCTCCAGCAGCAGCCCGTGGTCGTGACGGCCGCCCGGCGACGCTTCTTCAACAGGATCATCTCGCGCTGTGTCCTGCAGCTGCTCATGATCGAGACGGTCAGCGAGCTCTTCAGCAACGACACCGTCTACGCCCACATACCGTCGACGGAGCTCCTCCGGCTGATGGCCCTGCTCAAGCGATCCTTCCAGTTCGCCAGGCGCTTCAACGAGGATAAGGACCTCCGCATGAGGCTCTGGCGCGAGGGCTTCATGAAGCAGCCGCCCAACCTGCTCAAGCAGGAGAGCGGCTCGGCGGCCACGTACGTGTCGATCCTGTTCCGCATGTTCGCCGACAACGCGCCCGAGAGGCTCGGCAGCCGTCCCGACATCGAGGCCGCGCTCGTGCCCCTGTGCAGGGACATCATCCACGGGTACACGGCCCTGGCGGAGGAGTCGCAGCACAGGAACATCATGGCCTGGCGGCCCGTCGTCGTGGACGTGCTCGAGGGCTTCGCCACCTTCCCCGACGACGCCTTCCGCTCGCACATGCCCGACTTTTACCCCCTCGCCATTGACCTCCTGACCAAGGATCTGGGGCCGGAGCTGCGGGCCGCGCTGCTTGTCGTCCTGAGACGCGTGGGCGAGGTTGCGCTCGGGTTACCCGGCATGACGACCACGACCACCACCACCAGACGCGCCTCTGACGTGAGAGGCGAGAGCGTTGCCAATGCAGCAGCAGCAGCAGCAGCAGGTCATGGACCCGAAGCTGCGGGCCCAGGCCAGGACGCATCCGCCATGAAGATGCTGTAGAAGAAGAGAGACAAAAATCAAGAAGATGAAAGAATAAAAAATAAAGATAAACCTCACCTCCCTGGTTAAATCGTCGGATTATCTAGATGTGTACAATAAGGGGAAGGGGGGGGGGGGGGGCAAAAAGGCGTTGTTGACCGGGGAAAGGATGTTTGGTTGGTAGGTAGATGGTCAGATGGTCGTGGATGGAAAGAATGGGAATTCCTCGTTTCTGCACACGCACACTCTTCTTGGGTTCGCGCGCGTTGCGTTGCGTCGCTGCAGCCAGCGTTTGGGCTTCACAGATGGTCCCAGATGGGCCCATTTGCATTTGTTTTTATTTCACCCCATGTTGTTTGTTTGAACCCATACTGTTTATTTTGATTTTTATTTCATATCTAAAAGGGACTTTTCTCTTGCCTTCCTAGAGCGACTCGCCATCTGGGTCGTAATGATGTATATTTCAGAGCGAGCGTCTTCTGCTGCTGCAGATGGGGGGGATGCGGAATACGGGCGGCCTGTAGCCCATGTCGTCCAGGGGAGAGGTCGCTTTCCCCCCTTTTTGTATTTAGTAGGAGTGGATTCGAGATGGATTTCTGGGGTTGCATTCGTCACCAAAAAAGCACTGTCTGTATCATATCAAACAAAGCCTGGGGTCCCTGGTCTCCTGTTCACAGTGTAGGACATGGCAGCAAGGAAAAGTGAGAGAGAGCGTCGATAGGAAGTCATTCGTGTTGCTTCCCATCCAAGAGACTAGTGATGTATGTTCGCAACGCTTCTGCCTCTTCTTCAACCATTCGATCGGGCAAGGTCCTGAGAGCAGTCTCCAACCGATCGTCGGATTGGATCGCAGCCTTGACCAGTTTGGCAATCAACGTGTCCGGCGTACAAGACCCAGGCTGTTTCGACATCCGCATGACGCTTACCAAGGCTTCGAAGAAATCAATGAGGTTCAGCTGCATGAGAATGTCGGCTTTGTCTACCATTCCGAGGGCAGCCCACTGTAGGAGCCCTCGGCCCACGCGGGCCTCGTGGGCGGCTGGCAAGGCGAAAAGGTCAGGATGGACGGAACGGCTCAGGGCGTCGAGATCCATTGTGCAGAGGCGGGGCAAGAGTCGAAGCAGACGACCTTGCGAAATGGTGACCTGGTAGGCGGTTCGACGCGCATCTTGCTCATCATCCATGCCAAAGGAACAGTGTTGCTGGACGAGACTTAGGTTGGAGCGGCTCAGGAACATGAGCTTCCATAGTCGACCATGACCGGGCACTCGGCGCTTGGGAATTCCAATCCCGTCGTCGAGGACCTCACAGTCGGTTTCCAGCAAGTCTCCGATGACTCTGGCCGCCCGTTCCCCTACGCCCACGTCCTCGCTTCCTATCCAGCACTTGACGGCGGCCTCGACGACTTGGGGATGGGCACTCAGGATGGACACATCGGACGGCGAGTCGGCCGCCTTTCGGATGATGGCCAGAGCAAGAAGGTTCGCTCCGGGGAGGGGCGACGACAGGGCCGTCAGCAGAGAAGGTGGATCGGCAATGGCGAGCGTCTGGGTGAATGACAAGGGCGAGAGCAGCTTTACGGTCAAGGAGAGCAGAGGCGTCGGGTCTTGTGTCGTTGTCTTCAGGATTGCCGTCAGGGGCGGCAGAAGCGTGGGCAGCAACCGAGGAACGTTGTCCTCTGAGCTCAGTCCATCAACGTCAGATGAAGTCAAAGGTAGACGCAGACCCAAGCTAGGCACTACCGGAGTAGGGTAGGTCCCTGCCAGCTTTTGTCAAATTGACTTACCGGTGAGCTGCAGCTCGACGTCGTCCAGCAGTTTGGCATCGAACGGGAGAGAAGGATCATCAGTCAGTTGTTGCAGGTGAGCCTCCAGCTCGAGAAGTCCAGATATTCGAACGCTGTCCATGTTGTGTTCTGGAATGATCCTTGAGCCCATTTGGGGAGACGGCAGAGGAGAGACAAAGCTTCGAGTTTCCTGTCTGCAGGGGCGCAGAGTGGTGAAGAATCTGCGTGTCGCGAGAGCTTCTTTTGACTTGACTGTGACTTTGACTGACTTGACTTATGAAGTTATGACGGGTGGTGGCTTCCTTCATTGACGATGGAAGACTACAGGGGGGTGTGTAGTAACCACTAGGTGGTGCCAATTCCGCGCGCACCACCCACAACCAATCAACCAGCCAACCACGCTGCTTGCTGCGCGCGACTGCCACCCATTGACGGGGCTTGGCATTTTGCTGCGTCGGCTCACGAGAACTCGACGCGACAAACCAGTTCGCTTTTCCAACGCAAATCTCCATTGCCGCAGCGTACACCACAGGGCATTGCGCAGAGCCCCCCCCGCGACTGATTGTCATGTCTCGCGGCGGCCGCGGCGGCGGAAGAGGCGGGGCAAAGGGCGGCCGACCCAACGTGCCATGGGACACTGGCGATGAGCCCGATGCCAGACCATCGGAACTATTCCCAGTATGTGTCGTCGTGCAAACCCCCCCCCCCCCCCCCCCTCCTCCTCCTCTAGGGCCTCGCTGACCAAAGAAACCGCCTTCTTCTCTGTAGCCGTATTCTGTGCCGACATTCCGAGACCTGTCCACTGCCGAGATCAGCTCCGTCCAACACTTCCTCCTGCTACGGCACCAGATACACTCCTCCCCGCTGTACACGTCCAGGAAGACGCTCTCCCACGACGACCCGGCCACGCCCCGGAAGCTCTACGGCCAGGCCCAGATGAACGCCCGGTACGGGCTCAAGAACAAGGCGGCGGTGGACCCCTTCACGGCGATGCCCACCTACTCGGAGAAGTTCGTCCGCGAGGAGCGAGCCCTCCCCGACTGGTCCGCCCGCCCCGTCTGCCGCGAAATGTTCCCCCCGGAGCTGCTCGACACCGTCGAGCCGCAGGACGGCGTCGGCGTCCGCAAGAAACGACGCCTGGAGCTGAGCAAGGTCAGCGCCTTGCCTAGCGCCGAGGAGGCGTTTGGCCTGCCCGCGTTGGACGGCGGGGAGGGCAACGAGGAGGAGGAGGGCACGGCCCCCCTCCGTGGCAAGAATCTGCTGGAGAGACTCGACGCGCTGCGTGATGAGGAAGGGGCCGATGACGGTGCCGAGCTCGAAGACGAGGACGGGCTGGAGGACGAGGACGAGGACGAGGTGTACGATGACGAGGACGCGGGCGACTACGATGCCGAAAACTACTTTGATAACGGCGATGACATGGGCGATGACTACGGCGATGGAGATGACGGTGAGGGAACGTATTAGCACCGTCCATCATCTACCTATCTGGACGTCCCGATGGGCGCCCCTGTTTTCTTTTTGCATATTTGGAAAGGGCACATGTGTTGGGTCATTTTCTCTTGCTTTACTTTTTGTGCCGGCGGCTTCGCCATGTCTGCTGTCTGCTGTCTGCTGTCTGCTGTCTGCTGTCTGCTGTCTGCTGTCTGCTGCTGCCGTGTCCATGTTTAGATACCCAACCACCACGAAAATGTGCGTGTGTATATATATATATATATATATATATATACACATACATATCGGGACTGAATGGTGCGAGATAGAAATAGTCAGGGAGTACATCGAACTTTTTGCGATGTTTACGAGGTTAATGTTCTTTCAATGTTCTTTCAATGGTTTACGAGGTCAATGTTCTTTTTCTTTTTCTCTCTTTTTTCTGTTTTCTTCTTTTTTGCTTGAGAAACTCTGCATACGCGTTTCTTCGCCGAGCATTGCATACCTTGACCTAGGCCATGCATGTCTGATGGCATCAGGTCGTCATTCCCATGGCATACGCACCACTGTCTAGTATTCCTGCTTGCAGTCTCGACAGCTTCTCGCGCGTGTCGGCAATCTGTCCGGCCTGGGCCACGATGGCATTGCCCGTCTCCCTGAGAGCAGACAGTATCTGCGCGAGCTGATCCTGCACCGCCCCGCCGGCCGTGGCGCTGTTCCTGTCGCGCAGAGCCCGAATCTGCTCGTACAGGCCATTCTCAACACCTGGCATGTCTCTCTCAATCTCGGTGCGGTACTCGTCGAGCCGTTTCTTGTACCGTTCCACGTCGTCGCATATGCGGTTGAAGTACGTGATGAGATCCTGGGCATTGGCGTGGGCCGACGCACCATCGGATCCGCCGGAGTCGGCCGAGGGCGCTGGACCGGCAAAAAGCCCTGTTTGGTGGTAGTGCGTGGGCAGCTTCAGGTTGTCGGTTGCCTTGAATGAGAGCTGTGCGTCGGCGATGCTCTTCTTCGTCAGATCCTGCAACCCTTTGACTGTCTGGATGTCTCGGTTAAGCGCCACCTGGACGTTCTTGAACTTTGTCTCGACGAATTTCACATCTCTGCCCAGTTGCTCAATGTCCTTCTCGTGCTGGGGCATGAATTCTCCAATCTCGTCCTTCATCTTCATCACCCGTTGGATGCCTTTGTCGATGAGCGCAATCTCATCCTGGATAGGCTTGGCGAGATCGTCGAAGCGAGTCCGGGGGCGCAGGTTGTCGTAGTTGATCTGTACGGCTGGTATTTGCGATGCCGACTGGGTCTGCTGCTGCGGTTGAGTTTGGCCACTGCTCAACCGAGAGGGGGAAAACCGGCCAATGGTCAGCTGCTGCCCTTGTTTTGGTTGGGAAGGCTGTGGACAGCAGGAAACACCTACAATAAGCCGCCTGACGGCTTCGACTGTGTCTGGCCGAAAAGGCCTCCCGTGGTAGAAGTCTGTGCGGGATTTGTCGCGGCTGCGCCGAAGAGACTGCTGCCGGTCTGCTGCGGTTGAGCTGCTTGTTGATTTGACGCGCCGCTGAACAGTCCGCCACTGGCCGTTCCTCCTCCTTGCTGGGCCTGATTGTTCGTGTTGGCCGCAAACAGACTCCCTGCTGTGCTCGGCTGAGAAGGTGCTGCGGCCGTCGTCGTCGCCGTCGTCGTCGCCAACGAGCTAAACAACCCGGTGCTCGGTTTGGGCTGTGTGCTGCCAAACAGGCTTCCGGTCGTTGCCATTCCGCCGGTAATCTCAAGTGGTTGGGCTGGCAGAAGTGCTCGCGAGGCCGAACAGTCCAACCGGGTACACGAGCCGAACGTTGAGAGAGCTGTGAGAGATTCAGAGGAGAGAGCGCGTCCAGTAAAGCTCGGAGCTTGACTTTTTTGCGAAACTGGCCCAGTGGCCGGCCCCCTGCGCGCCAGGACCGGGGCCAGGTACCTACCTGCCTAGGGTAGGTAGGTAGGTACCTAGGTACCTAGTAGTAGATAACTCACCTACCCTAGGTAGTGTAGCAAAGCGGGCAAACGCCGGCAGCGCAGCCTGAGCCTGCGCCCTTCCGCGACGATTTGCTTCCCGCCACAAACCAAGAAAAACCGCACCGCGCAACAGACGACCTCAGACATGTCGGAACACGAAATGGAGATGGACGAGGGAGACGATCTCTACGAGCCAGAGGAGCCAAAGGTGGAGTCGGAGCAGAGCGACAAGAACGCCTCTGTCGCCGCCGCCAAATCAGAGGAGCTGGAGGAGGGCGAGGAGGAGGACGAGGGCGGCGCAATGGAAGAAGACGACGACGACTCTGTCAGTAGAGAGAAGTGCAGTGCTTTTTCGAGATGGCACTGCCGCTTTTTTTTCTTCCTCCCCTCACTTTCCCCTTGCCTCCTCGTCCTGTTCATGTTGCTGATGAGCCCCGTCCAGGACATTGACATCATCACCGAGCGCAAAGACGGCACAACCGCCGCGCCTCCAACGTGAGCAGCCACCCCCCCCCCCCCCCCCCCCCCGGTCCAACACAAAATTGCCAAGTTCCACGCCAAAGACGCCCGTGCGTGCTCTTCAACAGAACTCATCTTGACTTCTTTTTCTTGTTTGTTTGTACAGCCAGTCCAAGTATAGCGATATAAGGAATATCCCCCAGCGGACACCCTCAGGCGATGCGACGATTTCGAAACCAGCACCCGGGAAGAAGAAGAAGGAGGAGGACAAGTCCAGGCCCGCGAGGGGGGCCGGGACGGGGACGGGAACGGGATCGGGGACGGGGACGGCCAACATTGCGGTGCCGAGTGCAGACCAGGCCTCCGCCGCGGCGTCCAGGTCCACGATTGACATCAATGCGAACCCGATCTATCCCGGCGCGGGGAAGCCCATCACCCAGGTGAACATTGACGAAGGTACGATATTACTTTATTATTCCACAATCTTACACAGACGTCCCCCCCCCCCCCCCCCCCTTTCGCACACCAACCAATCAAGAGCAAAAGGATCCCGTTTGAAACGCCCTCATGTTATTGACGCCCAAGTACTTTCTTCAAAGATCTCGCAGAGAACGAAAAGCCGTGGAGGAAGCCGGGGACAGACATCAGCGACTACTTCAACTACGGTTTCGACGAGTTCACCTGGGCGCTTTATGCTGCGAAGCAGGAGAGCATCCGGGGGGAGTTTGGCGCCGACACCTTTGCCAACAACAACAAGAAGATGATGGAGGACTTCAACAATATGATGATGATGAGCGGGGGCATGGGCATGCCCGGCGGCGGAGGCGGAGGCGGCGCTGCTATGCCGGGCATGGACGGCATCCCGCCCGAGATGCAGGCCATGATGCAACAGATGATGGCATCCGGCATGGACCCTTCCCAGATGGATCCTGGCCAGATGAATGCCATGTTCTCGGGGATGCAGAACGGAGGCCCCGGGCCCGGGGTGCAAGGCAACCAGGGGCAGAACTTTGGTGCTGGTGGTTTCGGCGGCAATCAAGGGGGCTACGGCTTTGATCAAGGCATGTCTGCGGGTGGCGGCGGCCGCGGCGGTTTCGGCGGCGGAAGAGGACGCCGAGGACGTTGGTAAAGTTCATCAATCCATCCTTGGTGGGTGGCCTATGGTGGCTGGCTGGCCACGCGCTCGAACGGCCAAAAATGTTACAAATGGGGGTTTGGCACACGGCGTTCGCGGATCGGGCATATCTTGGCAAGAGCAGGTGCCGTGGTTTTTCAAGGCTAGCAAAGGGGTGTCGTCCTTGTCGTCGTCTGCACCACCCTCGAATCTTGAGGCGCAATCTACACGACTTTGAAAACAAGCTATCCGCGGCAACGCCCGCGGAGGAACACCAGAGCATGACTTGTGACGGGTTTTGCTCATGTGGATACATACACATCGGGATTGACTCAAGATTTAAACTCTCGTGAGTCGTGACAGAACCGCAGATCGGTCCTCGATTGGCGAGCTGGCCCGCCGTTGCGGCTCCAGCGGAGTCTGGGATGAACAAACGGCCTCGACAATCGTCTCACAGAATTTTGACGTTCCATCGCTTGCCGTGATGTTCTGGTCGGTCCGATAGTCGGCCGAGTCCGGCTTGTTGGAAAGGCCATGGCTTTTCTCGTCCGTCGGCACTTGAATCACAATTGTCTGGACAATACTCGGGCTCAAGTATAGCTGCTAGGTACTGGGTAGGTAGGTAGGTAGGTATGTACTGGTAAACGAAGAGTCGGCGCAAGTTGCGAGGGAGCCGTCGTTGCTTGACAGGGGTTTTGAGACCCTATTCGGGCCATGTTGAACGAGAGCAATGCTCAGGGGTATCCGACAAAAAAAATAACGCCGAACGAGCCGTCTTCTGTCTCTGAGAAAGAATGGACCAATAAGTGACATGGGCGTGTAGATTCTGGGATTGGGGCGGTCGATTCACCCGTGAAGATGTATGTGAGACATGCTGCCCGCAACATTGGATACTGATGCCCGTTTTGATCCATGCCTCGTCAGGGGTTGAGAGTTGTTGTACTCTACGCTATTTGATTGTAGACATGGTCGTCTGCGAATCTGCACTTGGATCTTCATGGCAAGGGCAACTGTGGACTTGAGGGCTGCTACATGTACTATCCCGGTCTGAACTCGTTTGACTCCTTGAAGATGGCCATGCTAAGTTCCGCTCACACTTAGCTGGTGGCAGCAAATTACAGCTGCTGTTGTAAGGGACTGAACAGCCTTGGGGAGCACAAGAGCGCATGGCCGTCAAAAGTCGCTTTGCCACAGTAGACACGATGGACTACACGGGCCATCAAGTCGGAATAAAGTGCTGCGAGTCCTGCTGTTGTTGCTCAAATGATTGGGAGAAAGCTGCCAGTCCCGCCACAATCCCAACTGCCATGATGAGAAGGGAAATGAGGGACCAGATAACTCCCCAGCATTGGGAAGAGCCGCCATATCGCTTGGCAAAGACGCTGGCATCAGAAGAGTGGACTTTTCGGAGCACGAGGTCGTCGCAAATGTCCCATACACTGTACAGAGAGGACATGACGCCGATGAAGAGGACGACGAATCGCAGAGCCTGCGCGTGGACGACGAACCAGCAGGCGATGAGAAGCCCTACGGCTGACAGGACCGTCAGGATCGTCAACCAATCGCGTTTTCCCCACCAAAGCGTCAGCAGGAAGCATACAGCCAGGGCAATGCTGACCACTTTCGAGGCCACGATGTTGAAACCACAGAACGTGAGGAGGGCTCCAATGATGGACGAGCCCAAGTAGCCGGCAGGTAAGGTGATGGCGTTGATTCCACCACGGATGCGCGTCACGCCTCCTTCATGGGGATCAAGGCTAATGGACTCAACTTTCCCGCCTGTGAGTAGCGCGGTAATGGCATGTCCGAACTCATGAAAAGCTATGACGAGCATCTGGAAAAAAAAAAAAAAAAAGGAGACCCTCTTAGCATTTGGGCCAAGGTGGAGCTGCCAGTGCTCGGTACCAGGCAGTTTTGAGTGAGGGAATGCTGCATACTTTGAAAGGCCAGAGTATCATTCTCAAGTACGGGACGTTCCAGAGGATCGCAATCGCCACGGCGTAAGCAGCGATGACGCCCAGGGTTACTTTCTGTGTATGCGTGGGGTTCTGCAAGTCTCGTATGGAAAGTGAGGGGACAGATGGAGAGTCAATGTCGCCATGGTGGACAAGAGAGCGCATGGACGTCGCGAGCGTCCTTGGCGGCGGCGCCATCGCCTTGATCTGCAGAATATCCATGGAAGGGGGAAGAATGGTGCTGATTGTTCAGGCAAAGATGTCGAAAAGCCGTCTCTCGTGATTGGGCGTGTTGACGGGGGGTTCGCCGAAAAGTATGTACATACATACTAGTACATAAAGTACGATCTTGATGGGTTGAGTTGATGGGTTGGGTTGATGGGACGAGTTGATGGGACGAGTTGTTGATGGGACGGCCTTGATGGGGCACGCGAATTTCCAACTAGGTTTAGCCCAATCGGGCAAGGTTACTTTTCGCCCGACTCACACCCAGAAGCACCTCATACGTTTCTCTTGATGCTACAGGCCCTGCAAAGGTCTGCTGACTGACGAAGCCCTGACTGACGAAGCCCTGACTGACGAAGCCCTGACTGACGAAGCACTGACTCATAAAAGATCCTGATAGTTTGTTGCAATGCATAGATGTGCGCGGGTGTAATGAACAAGAACAATAGCCTTGTAATTGCACTTGCACTAACAAGAACGCGGCGGCCGCGGCCCCAGACGACGTGGCATGAAAAAAACAGTGAGCTTGCCCGATTTAGCTAATCGCCAGGGGATTTTGAAAGTCCACCTGGAAATTTGCTTCCCCGCCTTGGACGGGGTAATGTTCTTTCTTCGGCGGGGTTATGTAATGAAATGCACCCGCAATTCTCCAGCGATCCATCCCACTGTTCCCACATGTGACATGAGCAGGCTCAGGCCGCTCAGCCGAGGGCTGCCCTTGACGCCGGACGGACATCTGCACGCATCTGCACGCACCTGCGTGCACCTGCGTGCACCTGCACACACCTGCACAAAAAATCAAATCAGCAGTGACATCCTGTCCGTTCATGGAGGAAGGGAGAATAACAGCAGAATGACGTTTGATTCATAATGTAGACTTATGGGTCCTCTATTTTTTTTTCCGTTGCAACCATGATGATAATGAGTAATAGCGTTCAAGTCTTATAGCAGGTATTGAAAATCTCGGTCACGCGCCATACGCGCCACCCGAGCCCTCGTTTAAACTAAAACCCTCGGTTCAATGTTCAATCCAATCGCAACCCAGGACCATCGTGACCACCGCGACCACCGCGACCACCGCGACCACCATGTCCACCGTCGTGCCCCGACCAATTGCCGTGCACCAAGCCATCATTGCTCGTCATGGCCCCCCAGGCGCTTTTCAGGGCGCTCACGCGAACGCTGATTGCCATGCCGTCGGGCAAGTCCGCCGAGCTGATGGTCAAGAGAGTCAATGGCTGCATGGGGTAGAAAATGCTGGTGGCACTGTCCACGCCGCCGTTGAGGAAGACTTCTATGATGGAGCGGTCCAGTACGCCGCTCATGGTAAACTTCCCATTGGAAGGCAGGATGTTGGTGGAGAACTTGTCGGTGAAGAAGGCATTGTCAAAGCCCTTGACACCGGCTCTGTCCAGGAAGAAGGGCTTGTCACCACCAAAGTAATAGCCGCCTCGGATAAACTCGCCTGTCGAGGGGCTCGTAAAGGTAAAGTTCAGAGTGGCCGACGCTGGAATGCCCATCTGCGGGATTCCAGTCACGTTGGCCTCCCAGTACACGGCGTTTGACGAGACTTTGGAAAAGTCCACCACTGTCGTTCGGTTGACGAGGCTGTCACAGTAGTTCAGGGTCTCTCCCAAGACGGGCGAGAGATCGTACGGCAGGGAGCCCATTTTCCAACCAACGCGGTCCTCCTTGGTCAGAAAAGTTTGACGCGGCAGAGACATTGTGCTTCGCCAGCCATCCTGGTCAGTCGGCGAAACCTGCGCATACTGCCAATTAGAGGCCCATGCGATGAAGACGGGGTCTTCATCTTCGAGCTGACCGTAGAAGAATTGCCCCGCATAATTGTCCTTTGCAAAATCCGCCGTCCGGGCAATCGAGTCAACCGGTTCAAAGTGCGTTCCATTGAACATTCCCGGATAGTAGATTGTGGCAGAGCCACCAAGGGCGGCGCCAGGGTTGATACTCAACGTGAGAAGCCACACACTGTCTACTTTCTGTCCTTGATCGTTCACGTAGGGCATGCGCACCAGATTCGGGCATTCCCATTGAAGGCCGAGAAGGCCATGTCCAGAGAAGTTGCTCGCGTGAGTCCAATCAATCAGGTTCGGGGACGTGTATATGCCAACGACATAGTCTACCGAGTAGGCGACCAACATGACCCAATGATTGTTGTACCAGACGACCTTGGGGTCGCGGAATTGCGACGAGTTGCTGGCAATAACAGGATTGTGCTGGTACGGAAGGAAGTGGTAACCTCCGTCGTGGGAAATTGAGACAGCTTGGGTTTGTGGACCAGGGGTGCCGTCATCGTGTGTTTCGGAAAGCGTCTAGAACACGGCAGGGGTCAGCGGGCGCGGATCCAGAATCGGGACACGGTTGGGGTATCGGCTTGTACTGGTTCCCCGTTGGAGGGTCAGAAACACTCACGTATATGGCCACCACACCGTTTGACTGGTTCGGAAAGAAGCCCGACGTGTTGTTCACGTCCACCACAGCACTTCCGGAGAAGACAAAGACGTTCTTGCGTGGGGGTTTCAAGGCAACTGGCTGGTTCGTCCAGTGATACAAGTCTAGCGACGTAGCATGGCCCCAGTGCTGGTTTCCAGCCACTATCCCGGTAGGGTTGTATTGATAATATAGGTGCCAGGTTCCATTGGCGTCTCGGAACAAACCGTTCGGGTCGTTCATGAAGTATTGCGGAGGCGAATAATGAACCTGGGGTCGATATCGACCGGCATAATCACCAACGATGGGATGGCCAAGCGTGTCGCCGACTCCCCCATGATGACGACCACCGCCAGTTGTCGGCCGAGTGGCCTGCACAGCTGTGGCAAGCTGAAGTGCCCAGAGCAAGGACTTGGCCAGCCGGCCTGTCGTTCCGAATGGCAACATGATGGACGAAGTTGCAGGCGCAACGCGTGATGGATGGAAAAGACAAAGGACAAAAGACGAACGACAAACGACAAGCCACAAACGACGAACGACGAGAGAAACGCCCAAGTAGGATAGATAGATATCGAGAAGTCCTGTCGGGAAAAGACGAACAATGCCATTGTATTTGTACTCGTCCGTCATCAAGCCCGTCATCGGTCCGCCCTGCCTCGCTTCCTACTACAAGCCGGCCAACGAGGCCTCGAATGCAACCGGCCCTCGCGTCAGATGATGCCAAGCGCAGAAAGAATTGGGTGTCGGCATTTCCCCGTGGAGAAACTAAGGCGATTCGTGCAAGTCCTCTACGTAATTCGTCGACTGCCGGGCCGACGAGAGTCATGGACTGGCGAGCGGAAAGGGGTGCATGACATCCACACCATCTGCGGAGAAGCAGTAAAATACAAAAAAGTGCAGACATTGAGAATTGGCGAATAAGCGTGAAAGGTAAGCTAATGCACCAGCCATGTGAGCCATGTGTCATGTGTGTTTTGCCGTACATCCGTATGTACGGCAGGTAAAAAGCAAGGTGACAATTTACAAGGAACGGAGAGGAGAGCCCCGCGCCCGCCCACACGAACCCACGTGGAGGAACTTTGTTGCCGCTGCCGTCATGCTTACCTAAGTGTCGTCGCACAACGCTCGTCTCTCGTGTGATCCATCATCCGGGACAGAATCAAGCCACTGCGGCGTTGTGCCACTGCGTTGCCAGGCCAACACGTGCCGCACGCGGATCGTTCTGCATTGACCTTGTTTATGGACATGACATGCTTTGTGAGTCGGACGTCCGACGTCCGACGTCCGACGGGCTTGGACGCATGGGATGTTTGCAGCAACAACACCAGAACAACACCAGAACAACAAAAGGGGACCGTTGTTGTTTGTTGTTCCTCAGCCCTTGTCTACACTTGATTCTCATCTTCATCTCCAATCCACCACGTCCAGCTCTGCAGGCCATCTCTCTCTCACTCTCTCCAGCAAAACCGAGAACAAAGGCAGCCGCACTCTCCCTCGCCAAGCCAGATTCTTGTCGACACTGCAATTCTGTTGCATTCCAGCCATTGATCAAGTTGACAAGACGAGTTGCATTCCAGACGATAATTGCAAGCGAGTAATCGGCCACGCGGCAACCTGCCACAATGGGCGGCCCCAACACTCCCTCCAGGCCACCAGAGTACATCTTACCCAGCTATGACGACGAGCATGACACGCCGTCTGGCCGGAACCCGGCTGCTATCCGGCTCCTGACGTCTGTAGAGGACTCTGTTGACGAAAACTCGTGAGTGGTTTGACCCTCCTACTCCATTGCCTTGATTTGTTTCCTTCGTCTTCCTTGCCTCCTTGCAGAAGTAGGCTTCAGCTTTACTTTGGCAGCCCCTCTGCCAGCATCACCGTTTGCTCGAGCGAGCATCGCATCCAGTTGCACAATGTCGAGGTATCAAAGCTCACACTTCGTCCATCATAGTCCCAGAGCGACCAGACGAACGTACCAGCCCAGCGTGGTCTCCTCGCACTCTCAATCAGGTTCAATCCTCGATGATACGCCCAGCATGCTTCCTCCTGACTCCAGCTACGTCCCCTTTGCCAACCGGGACGGCGGCTCGCCGCATCGGCCTTGGACACCTTCTGGCAGAGTGCCAGATCTCCCACGGCCGCCACCATCGAGGGGATCGTATGAGCCATCAGACCTGAACGGCAGTCCTCGTCCGGGAACTCCGTCGTCTCGCTACGGAGGCAGCCCTCGCCGGCCCCTGCCACCTGCACCACTGTTTTCAAGCCCGGCCCGCAGTTCACAGTCGTTTGCAGACGACGCCACCGTGGCCATCTCCCTTGATGGGGCAGATGACGTTTTCAGCCCTGCATTGGATCCGAGCGAGCCCCGTCCGGTACCTACTCATCGTGACTCTTTCATGTCGGGATCACAAGAGACTCTGAACGAGGATGGCGAGGATGGCGATGATGACGACAAGGTGGAGCACTACGGTCCTGCTCCTGACGGAGCCCAAGAGCGTCGCGGCGTTCGAGCGCCGCAAATGTCGACAAAGGAGGTACAGCTCATCAACGGCGAGCTCGTGCTCGAATGCAAGATTCCCACAATCCTGTACAGCTTCTTGCCTCGGCGCAATGAAGTCGAGTTCACCCACATGCGATATACCGCCGTGACATGCGATCCTGACGACTTTGTCGAGAGAGGATATAAACTTCGCCAAAGCATCGGACGAACTACCAGAGAGATTGAACTCTTCATCTGCATCACCATGTACAACGAAGACGAGTTCTGCTTCACCAGAACCATGCACGCTGTCATGAAAAACATTGCCCATTTCTGCTCTCGCTCACGCTCAAGAACATGGGGAGAGGCGGGCTGGCACAAGATTGTGGTGTGCATTATATCCGATGGCCGTGAGAAGATCAACCCCCGGACTCTCGACGCCCTGGCAGCCATGGGATGCTATCAGCACGGAATCGCCAAAAACTATGTCAACAACAGAGCCGTCCAGGCTCACGTGTATGAGTATACCACACAGGTTTCTCTCGACTCTGACCTCAAGTTCAAGGGCGCTGAGAAGGGCATCGTTCCCTGTCAGCTGATATTCTGTCTCAAGGAGAAGAACTCACGCAAGTTGAACTCGCATCGTTGGTTCTTCAATGCCTTTGGCAGGGCCCTGAAGCCGAATGTTTGCATCTTGCTCGATGTCGGAACGCGCCCGGGTAGCAATTCCCTCTACCACTTGTGGAAGGCATTTGACACTGATTCCAACGTCGCCGGCGCCTGCGGCGAGATCAAAGCCATGAAGGGAAAGTACGGGTCCAACTTGCTCAATCCCTTGGTTGCTTCGCAGAACTTTGAGTACAAGATGTCGAATATTCTAGACAAGCCGTTGGAATCCGCGTTTGGATACATCACCGTCCTTCCTGGCGCGCTGAGTGCTTATAGATATCATGCTCTGCAGAATGACGAGACGGGACATGGCCCCCTCAGCCAATACTTCAAAGGCGAGACCCTGCATGGACAGCATGCGGATGTCTTCACGGCCAACATGTATCTCGCCGAGGACCGTATCTTGTGCTGGGAACTGGTGGCCAAACGTGGGGAGAGGTGGGTGCTGAAATATGTCAAGGGTTGTACGGGAGAGACTGATGTACCTGGTAAGTCTTTCTTCTGGCCTCCTTGGCTTTCCCAGACGACCCCCTGCTGATCTGTTTTGCAGACACGCTGCCCGAATTCATCTCTCAGAGGAGACGTTGGTTGAATGGTGCCTTTTTCGCGGCCGTTTATTCGTTGGTCCAGTTTCGCCAGATTCTGACGACGGATCACTCTCTAATGCGCAAGATCCTGCTCTACGTTGAATTCGTGTACCAGTTCATCCAGCTCTTGTTCACCTATTTTTCGCTGGCCAACTTTTATCTCACATTCTACTTCGTCGCTGGAGGTCTCAGCGACTCAAGAATCGACCCCTTTGGCCACAACATTGGGAGCGTCATATTCCACATATTGAGGTACACATGTGTGCTCTTGATCGCGACGCAGTTCATTCTGTCTCTCGGCAACAGACCACAGGGAGCCAAGAAACTGTACATGGCCAGCATGATTCTGTACAGCGTCATCATGATGTATACCGTTTTTGCTTGCTTCTACATCGTCATTCGACAGCTCACGAGCAAAGAGGCCGAGATTGCCATTGGGAACAATGTCTTCACCAATCTGGTTGTCTCCATGATTTCGACGGCCGGACTCTACTTTTTGATGTCTTTTCTGTATCTGGACCCGTGGCATCTATTCACCTCGGCAGCACAGTACTTTATGCTTCTTCCGAGCTACGTCTGCATGCTGCAGGTGTACGCCTTCTGCAACACGCACGATGTGACTTGGGGGACAAAGGGAGACAACGTCATAAAGACGGATCTCGGAGGTGCCGTGGGCAAGGGCCAAACCGTCGAGCTAGAAATGCCGAGCGAGCAACTCGACATCGACAGCGGCTACGATGAGGCCCTGCGGAATCTGCGCGACCGCCTTGCTGTTCCGACGCCGGCAATCAGCGAAGCACAGATGCAGGAGGACTACTACAAGAGCGTGCGGACATATATGGTGGTCATCTGGATGATTGCCAACGCCATACTTGCCATGGCCATATCCGAGATCTACAGCAGCAAGGCAATCGGAGACAATTTCTACCTGAGCTTCATTCTGTGGAGTGTCGCGTCCCTGGCTGCGTTTCGCGCCATTGGCTCCACCACATTCGGTATCATCAATCTGGTCAACATCGTTGTGGAGGGCCGCGTGCGCATGAATTTCAAGTTGCCCGCGTGGCTGACTGATTTCGGCACCAAGGTTGGCAGCAAAGTCAGCGAGACGGTCAGCAGCGTTGGGAGCAGTCTCGGAAGCAGCAGTCTCGGGAGCAAACTCGGGAGCAGCCTCGGGAGATGATGATGATGATGATGATGATGATGAAAAAAAAATTTAGTTGCGTCACCTGGATTGATGTTTTGTATGATGATGAGGAAAGAAAGCTAATTGATGTCTGACGGCGGGACAGGGGTAGGTTGGGGAGGGGGGTTCAAAACTGGGATCTGGTCATCTGGTCTTGCTTTTTGTGGTTTGCATGTCGTGTGCTTTGCTGTACATGGCGGGCATTTTTTTCAGTCTCATCGTTGTAGGAGGACCTGTGATGGACGTGATGGACGGGACATGACCTTGTGTGTAGTGCGTGTGTATTGTGTGTGTTTTAATACTATGGAATTCAAACAGAGTTTCTGCATATCGGAACAAGAGGTTATGAGGTTTCGAGCCCACGGCTTGTGTGACGCATGGTGTGAATGATGTGGCTATTTTTGATAATGGACAAGATGAAGGGAAAGAAAGATGGGTTTTTTTTTTTTCTTGGCCCCCCTTGAGAAAAAAAAATGAGGAAGAAAACAAAAGACACTGAAAAAAAAGAAAAGAAAGGAAGAAAGGAATTACAGAAAGACAGAAAGTTGACTGCTTTTTCACTTCTTCTTCTTTTGTACCTCCCTTCCCAGTGTGTGTGTGTGTGTGTCTACCCACACACAATCCATCAAATCATTCTTGATCTGATTCTTCCTCGGCGACCTGATTTTTAAGGGTTGAGTTAGAACAAGGTGAGTCTTTGGAAAAGCCGTGAGGAAGGAGATTCTGTGGCGATGGGTGCGATGGTATAGCATGTAGTGTGGAGGGAAGAGGAAAGGGAGGGGGGGAAAAAGAAGAAGAAAAAGGAGAAAGGAGGGGGGAAAAAGGTGAGGGGGTGAGCTTCTGGATGGGGAGTGCGGGAAAATGGGGTCAAACACAGCCATCATCTTACATTATCGTGAAAGTTTTGACCATCGGTCGTGGCCTGTATGAGGCCAACGCGCACGCAAAAGTCTCCGAACCTTTCCGCCGCGTCCTCCCTCTCGAGCGCGTACCGCTTGAGGAGGGCCCTCATGATGGACAGGATCTCGTCCTCCTTGATGCTGGAGCGGTAGAGCTTGTTCAGGCGCTGTCCGTGGTAGCCGCCCCCCAGATACATGTTGTAGGCGCCGTACGCCTTGCCGACAAAGGCCACCTCGGCGAGCCAGGGCCTGGCGCAGCCGTTGGGGCAGCCCGTCATGCGCATGACGATCGAGTCCTGCCGCAGCCCGTTCTCCTCCAGGCACGCCTCCAGCTTGGAGATGAGCACGGGCAGGTAGCGCTCCGACTCGGCCATGGCGAGGCCGCAGGTCGGGAAGGCGACGCAGGCGGACGAGCTGAGGCGGAGGCCCGAGAACTGCACATTGTCGAGCTTGTACCTCTTCATCAGCGCCTTCATGGCGGGGACGTGCTCGTCGCGGACGTTGCTCAGGATGAGGTGCTGGTTGCCCGTCAGCCGGAACTCGCCCTCGTGCACCTTGGCGATTTCGCGGAGCCCCGTCTTCATCTGGAAGTCGGCCGTGTCTTCGATCCGGCCGTTCTCGATGAAGAAGGTGAAGTGGTTCAGGCCCGTCTCGTCCTTTTGCCAGCCAAAGGTGTCGATGTTGCTCTTGAACTCAAACGGTCGCTCTTGGACGAATCGCTTTCCCCATAGGTCCTCCACCTTTTTGCGGAAGACGTCAACGCCCAGATCATCGATGGTGTACTTGAGGCGGGCGTGCTTGCGGTTCTTGCGGTCTCCATGATCTCTCTGGACGAGCATGATCTTTTCACACGCAATGTGGACGTCCTCGGCCCGGCAGAAGCCCATCATGCGTCCGGTCTGGGGATACGTCTTCTTGTTGTTGTGCGTCGCTCCCATGCCGCCACCTGCCAGGACGTTGAAGCCCTCGAGATTCCCGTCCTTGTCCTGGATTGCAATCAGGCCAATGTCGTGGGCATATACATCCGTGTCGTTGTGCGGAGGTATCGCAATGGTAATCTTGAACTTTCGAGGGAGATACGTCGGTCCATACAGCGGCTCAAAGTCTTGTATGCTTTCCCCGGCGACCTGGGTCTTCTTGTTATCATCGTCCGTCAGCCAAATCTCATGATAGGCCGTCGTCGACGGGAGGAGATGGTCGCTGATCTTCTGAGAGCAAGCATGCACCTGCTTGTGGTAGTGGGCCTGCGTGGGCAACGAGCTACACATGACGTTTCGGTTGACGTCGCCACATGCAGCAATCGTCGTCATCAAGGCTCGGTTGATGGCCTGCATCGCCGGTTTCAGCTTGCCCTTGACAACCCCATGGAACTGGAAGGTCTGCCTCGTTGTCAACTTCATGGTCTCGTTGCCCAGTGAATTGCTGATGTCGTCCATCTGAACCCATTGCCTCGGCGTCGCCACACCGCCGGGGAGTCTGCAACGTATCATGAACGAGTACGCTGGCTCGAGTCCCTGCGCCTTTCTCTCATCACGAACATCTCGGTCATCCTGCATATATGTCCCGTGAAACTTGGTGAGCTGTTGGTCCGACGCAGAGATGGCTCCCGTCGATGTATCCTTCAGTCCTTCCACAATTGTGCCTCGCAGATAATTCGACGCAATCTTGATGTCTTCGTTTGTGACGGGTGGTGGCTCTTCTGGTAAGCCCTCCACCTTGTCAACACCCAAAGCCTGCCAAACCTTGGGCTCCCATTCCTGATACCCGGTCTGATAGCCATCAGGATCCTGGTCATCTCCCAGGCCGACCTCCACGAATCGCTTACCACCAAAGTTTCCCAGTACTCTGTCCAAGTCCTTGGCCGGCTTGTTGTAATAAATCTTGTCCTCCTTGCGCGGCCAGTAGTGCCGATCTCCCAGCCCAAAGACGGAGAAGTTGACACCCGCGAGATCAAGATCGGTGCTATCTTTGAGAGCATCCCAGAAGGCCACGCCGTTTTGAGGGAACTCTCCCTGTCCAGCTGTGGAAGTGATGAAGACAATGTTTTCTTCTCGAGGCAGATCCTCGACAGGGTAATCCTCCATAACCATGACAGTGGTCTTCAAACCGCGGGCCCGTCCGCGATTGCCGAGGCGTTTGGCAATAGATGCCGCATTGCCGTTATCAGATGCAAAAAGAATGGTCAACGGCGCGCCGAGAAGGCCTTCGAGTAATTGATTGTACGCATCCTTTGCCCGTCTCTTTTGCTGGGCTCGAACTTCGCTTCCAAAGTCCTGCGCCAAGTTTGCTGCAAACTGAGGCTCCTTCTTCATCAGCTGGGTCAACCGATTGTCTCGCGCCAGGAAGGTCTTCAGTTCCTGTTTCACGAGCTCCGAGTCGAGGGAGAAGTTGGGTTCGCCTCTGGCCTCGTTATCTGGGTTCCATCGGTACAGAGGCCAGTAGCCTGCGTCAACTGCCTTCTTGGTCTCTTGAAGTACTGTCAGAGGGGAATCCGTCTCGCCAAAATATGGCAGGTACGCCAAGACGACTGAAGGACCGTTGAACTTGTCAGCTTCCGTGAGAGCCTGTAGCACCTGAGTGTAGGAGCTATATACTGCAGTCGAAGCCACATATACATTGCCAAAGTTCATGGCGTAGAGTCCAATGTCCTTCTTCCTTCGATCAGAATCGGCTGCTCTCTTATCAGGATACGGTGTTGAATCAATGATGAGCATGTTGACATTTTTCCCCGACGCAAGGACGTGGTGAACACCCGAGTTACCCAGATCATATGCCCAGGCATCGGAGCCCATGAGCCATAGAGATTCTTTCTGGAACATTGCCTTTTTAGAAGAAAGCCTCTTGGCGAGAGATGACCCGTCAGCCTCCAAAGCTGGGAGAAGGTCATCGACAATGTCAGTCGACTTCGCCGCATCGTCTGCGTGCATGGCCCATCGGGCTAGCAAGCTTTTGGCCTTTTCGGACGTGAACTCGCTGCTGGTAGCGGCATCTTTGACCTCGGTGACAAATCTGCTCCGCTGTTCCATACGAGCCAAGAGAGATCCAAAGCCAAACTCCGGACTCGCGGATATAGTCTGGGAAATACCGGCATTTTGGGCTTCCAGCGCGTTGGCAATATAAGCCCTATCGCCAAACAACTGGTCAAGGATTTTTGAATACGCCGTCTCGAGCTGTGGCGTGACGAGAGCGTAGGCAGCTGACTGCTTCTGAACCGGCTTTGTCCCGACTTCGAGATTCTGAATGGGCTTTTCAGAGGTGAGGTTCTGGACAACTCCTCTGAGAGCCTGGGTCGTCGTCTCGGGAGATATATATCCTAGCTGATACCCCACAATGGTGTCAAGACCGCCTGGACCACGATTGAGAGATGAGAGGACGTCAATCAATAGAGGACCCCATTTGGTCGTCGCCCTGTGTACTTGTTCCAACACGGCGATATTCTTGGTCGATTTTGGTATGGCATCAGCCAACTTCGACCCGATCCAGGGGCGATATAAGCGCGGGGTAAGAATACCGATGTTTGCAAAAATGTCGTCAGATTTGGCATTGTCGACAGCTTCGGCAAAAGAGCCCGTATCGGATCCGAAAATGAACAGGCAACTATCGGGCTTTGCAGGGCCAGTGTACTCGAATGCGGAGTACTCGCGTCCAAGTGCCGCCTTTATTTGAGACCAGACTCGAGTGACACAGGTATAGATGTCTTCGGAGGTGACGTGGCGAGGTGCTGCTTCGACCGTAGTGGCCGCCGAAGACGGCGCAACTGGAGTAGAAGCCACGCTGGACTTGATCGAGGTTTCTGCTGAAGTCGCCTTGGAAGCACTGGCAGTAGGATGAGATGGCAATGTCGAAGGCTCGGCATTATGCCCATTGGCAATCGTTTCAGGATGATCTGAGGACACAGCCACATGACCATCCTCTGCGTAGATGCTGGTTGCGGCCACCGAGCCAGCTTGGAAGCGACGAACACTCTCAATGTCCAACACTTCTCTCACTACTGTCAGTTCTTCGACCGGTATGGGCACATCATTCACCGTGGTTTGCGTAGCAAAGAAATGGATGACGCCTTTGCCGGTGCGAACAGCCACAGCATGCGCTGTCAGGGCCATGTCCTGGGCCTCTTGCAGGGACTCGGACTGTAAGAATGTCCAGCCCGCATTTCGTACTGCGGTTATCGTCGAGTAGTCAGGATGACTCCTTGGTTCCAGCGATATGTGCAGCACCACGGGATAGTTGGCTAATTGATACAAGTGTGAGACTGCAGGCAAGAGAACGGTTGAGGGCGCCGTGACAGACACCAGTTTGCCATTCCGAATGGGCGTGTATACCGAGAGCAAAGGGTCGGCATTGTGACGGATCGATTGCACCTGGTCTCTTGTCAGGTTATTGGCGGGGGCTACGGATCCTGGCAAACGTAGGTATTGTCTTGGTGGCAGCAACTTACGACCGGGACTGCATCAGCCGAGGAAGCAACCACACTGCGTTGTTTGCGGCTGGCATATCGCTTCAGATGCGAGGAGAAGTCTGAATCGGCAGCCAGTGATGGCTGAACAGACACGATGACATCGCTAGCAAGGTAAGCGATTCGGGCCACTGTAGAGTAACGCGATGGAGATGCATGTCAGCCGTCACTGAGCAAAGGGATGATGATGTGGTGGAATCAAGCGTGGGGAGCGGCCTGATGGCGATTGTCCGCCCAACGTACCAGCCTCTTCGGGAGTGGAAATCTCACGAGCCGTGTCCATTTTGTCGTTGACAGGCCCCTGACTTGGCCGAAAGAGAAACGACATCGTGAACTTGGGCGTCGAAAGTTTTAATAGAGATGCGTGGGTGGCCTAGTCAACGGCTGGAGCTTCAACCCATCTCCACTGCGCATCCGGCGCAGGACATTCGGTACCTGACCATGTGGTTTGTATACCAGCTGATTTGGAGTACCGCGCTCGGAGGCCCAGAAAAAAAATAGTGCCCCCCAAATGGCCTTTTTTGGTGTTTCTTGTCAGTGTTCCCCGCAGACCAGTCATTCTTGTCGGGATTGCGTGATCACTAGCGTTGGCCACCCAGCACGGTCCACGGGACGATTGCGAGATCGCACATTACCAATTTGCGCCGCCAGATTCGCCGTGGCAAATTGATGTCGCCATCCGGGCGCGCGACATTCTCCCAAGCAGCCGACTTCCGCCACCCGGCAGGCCGACCACCGACTCCCGAGCAAGTCTCAATACCATGCTTGAGGGACAAGGGCTTCTTTCCAGCAAAGAAAGATCGTCTTCACACCGAGACACATCATCACCTCAGAATTGATATAGATTAGAATAGTCCTCGTATACGGCTTTTGTCATGAACCTCTCGTGTTATATACCTCGTGAGCGTTGTCCTTTCAGTTGGCAGCCCAATCACGATTATGCTGCATCAACTGATTATCATTCGCCATCAAGGCACCCATATCATCTTTACTATCTGGAAGTAAGTATCGTAAGTCGGCGATGGAAGGTCAAGCGACAATACTCTCTAGGTCGCCTTTGGCCTAGAAATGCGCACCACCATCTAATACCGAAACCGTGGCACCCATGGAGCCCTCTAAATCTACTGTATCCATCACAGTATCATTTATTCTGCCTCGCCGGCCGAGGATCCACCACTCTTGTCTGCTTTTCGCTTAATGCCTCTCTCCCAATCATCCAGGCCTGGAATGTCCAGCCAGTACCCTCTCCCAAACGACACCATGAGACGGCCAAGCTTTCCTTTGCGTCCGTCGCCATCGGGAAGATCAATGGCAAAAGGTCCTTCGCGCTCATCAACCCCTGGTCCTTCCAGAATCATCAATTGCATGTATTTCTGCAGAACTTGACGCGCAAATGCCATGACTACGATTGTGAAATACACGCGAATCAGCGTTAGCCCGACGATCAGGACCATGCTCGTCGCCGTCTCCTGCGGCACGACCTTTCCATGGACGGCGGTTTGGCGGCGTAGGCCTTCGAAGCCCTCGGTGACGATGTGTGGTAGAGGTGAGACTTTCGCTTCTCCCCCAGCACTGGTGCTGGCCAAGTACCAATCGAGTCCAAACGCCGCCGTATACGCCCCATTGATTGTGGTGTCAAGGAAATAGAGCCATGCTAGAGCTAGGCACTCAAAGGGACTTTGCCGTCGGATGTGGGGTATAAGATGCACGAGGCATCCGAGAACTCCGATCGAATACACATATGTCGAGAGCTGGAGAAAAGACAGCTGGTAACCCGTCAAGATTGCCAGCAAGCCGTAGACTCCTGTGACCTTGTTGAATACAAGTGCCAACGAAATGAGCTCAGTGCCAGTCTGAAGGCCAACCAAGCCGAAAAGACTCTGCACGATCGTTAGCATCGTGGGCCGAGGAATAAACCATGCGCCAATGCTTACCTGGGGTCTTGGTGCTCTCAAGCACAGTCTCGTGAATTTAGACATGACACAGAGCTGCACAACGAAAAGGCGTCGTGTTGCAGACGCCAGAGAACAACAAAAGAAAAAAAAGGAAAAGGGGGGGGGGGGTTTGGTTTGGTCTAGCTTGGTTTGAGGCCGTTCATGCAACTGGCCCTTTGTGCCTTTTCATTGGCCGGCCAGATCACAGGTGAGGTAGTACCGAGGCTCATTGGCCACATCACGTGACTCCTCTCTCCTACAAGATGCCTAGGTAGTATGGCAATTCCATTACTACAGGGGGGCCCGATTTATCGCAAACGCAACTGCGTCACTTGACTTATGGCAAGATCCCGTTGTGCTATCATACATCCTGAAATCAACGGTCATGTTGAGGTTAAGGAGTGGGCCTGCGCAGTTTGGACGATCTGTCGACTTGTAACTGCTATATATGATATTATTATTATACAAGCCGTTTGATTCACCCATTTTCGTACCCAGTAATCACATTGTGCCTCGCAAATCTGTATGCATATGAGCATCACAAGAATCTAACAAGAGCTTTCTGAAGCATTTTCAACTTTTGATGAGGAAGCACCAGAGTGCGTTCTTAACATGAACATCCCTCTTGAGGAGCGGGTGAGCTATTCGTTTTTACATCAATCACTGTGGTCCCAAAAAGTCAGTAATCCATAGAGCAGGCGAGAGTAAGGCATGTCGAATCTTACTTTGACTTGATGCTTGTGCTGCAGCATCAGTGCCTTCCATACCGGGCAGTGCCTGTGCTATTCGTTTAAAGAGATTTTTGACATTGTGTCCCAACTTGGCACTGGTTTCCATAAACATCAAATGATTCTTCTTTGCTTCGTCTTCACCCTGTTGCGTCGTGACTTCCCGCTTCTCGTTTAAATCGGTCTTGTTTCCAACCAGGACAATGATGACATCATTACCTCTTTCAGCTCGGACATCATCAATCCACTTTTTCGTATTTTGAAACGACTTGGCATCTGTTCCATGTGAGTGAGTTTGAAAAGAATTGCATGAATTGAGTGAGGGACAGGGACAATAGAGACCACGGTCATACTGGAAACATCGTATACAACGACAGCAACGCTTGAATCTCGAATGTAGGAAGGTATCAGGCTCCGAAATCTCTCCTGGCCTGCCGTATCCCATAATTGTAATCGTACTGTTCTGTCTTCCAGATACATGGTCTATTATCAATGAGCATGCGCAAAACCCCCACCACATCCAGCGTGACGAACCTTGGACAGAAAATCAATGCCAATGGTCGCTTGATACATATTGTCGAACGAATCGTACATGAATCGCGTGATGAGTGAAGTTTTTCCCACTGAGCAGGTGGCAGTTAGCTTGGCTACTATAGGAAACTCAAGATAAAAGTCGTCTTACCGCTTTGCTCCCCCAAGAAGACCAGCCTGCGGACGGTAAGTTAGAGTCATCATGCCACGTGGTAAATAATACCTACTTGAACTTCTTCAGGGGATTGTTGTAGCCTGCTGATTGTGCCATGATGATGTATCGTTTATTCAATGACCTCTCACACTGCCGTCGGGAAAGCCGTATAGAGCCGTGCGCTTGCGGGGCGGATATGAGTCGGAAGCAAGTCGACGGTATGCAGGAAGCTCCCCGTGCAGCTCGGGACAGATACAATGCTGTTGTAATAGCAGGTTAGAGAAGCGGTGGGCAAGATGAGGGACCATCGGTCTGCGAAACAGTGTAATGTGAGCCGTTTCACCAAAGCGAGATGATTGTGCAGGGAAGACGATACTTACCTACCTAGTGCCTAATGATAGGTATCTAAAAGACAAGTACCCCTCTTGTTGGTCGTGAACAGGAGGTGTATGCAAGAGGCTGTGCCCCTGGGTATGTAGAGACCTAATAAGGCGGGTCGGTGCTAAGCGCCTGGCGCGCATCTTGCAGTGCAGGTCAGAGTCCTGAATCCTGACGAGCAATCATGCATTATCGCATGACTAACCGTGCCCCACATAAAAATCCGATGGTCAATGATGACCCCACCAAGTGGTAAAATGTCTGCCGACGAGAAACCCCTCACCATAACTCCATGGGAAAAGAAGAAAAAAGGACACACGGGCTCGCAACACGTCAAACAATATGCCGCTTATCCAAACCCGCGCCTCCGGCTCGACCAAAGCCCCGAGACAGCTTGACCAGCCCTCAAGAAAAGGCAAAAAGGCGTGGCGAAAAAACGTCGATGTGACAGAAATTGAAAAGGGCCTGGAGGAACTCAACGAGGAAGTCACAAGAGGGTATGCACGAGGCAATCTGCGCCCCAAAGTCTTGCAATTTTCTTCAAGCTGACTCAATAACTACAGCGGCGTCATAAGAGAAAAGCGTTCGTCGGAACTTTTCGCCATCGACCTGCAAGGGGATTCGCGCGTGTCGAGGAACCTTCCAAAACATGTCAAGAAGGGTCTCAAGGCAGACGAGATCCTCGCTCAGCGGTCCGCGGTCCCCGCCGTATCCCTACGTAAGCGTCCCGGTGAGCAGGCAACGCATTGTCTGGCTCCAGCCAAACGACACCGCACCGATTGGGTTCCCCACAAGGAACTTGCTCGCCTGAGAAAAGTGGCCGACGGACACCAAGCCGTCACTATCCAGGCAACAGATGCAACGTATGATGTTTGGGACAGCAAGCCAGCACAGAAGACGGGGGATTCACACGACTTCTTGCCAGTTCCCGAGCCTGTCAAGCAACCAAAGTCGATAAAACAAAAGCCCATCTCTCTGGCAGCAAGTGGCAAGCCAGTCGCTGCTGTGCCTCGACCAACCGGTGGTTTCAGTTACAACCCCCTGTCTACAGACTATGAGAACCGACTGGCGGAAGAGAGCGCGCGGGCTCTAGAACTGGAGCGGGAGCGGGTCGAAGCCGAAGAAGCAGAGAGAGCAAAGCAGGAGGCTGCAGCTCGATCCGCCGCCGAGGCCGAGGCGGCCGAAGAGCGCGCCAACATGTCTGAATGGGAAGAAGACTCGGAATGGGAAGGCCTTCAAAGCGGCGTTGAGGATGAACGGCCAAATACCAAGCAACCTCGACGCAAGACTCAGGCTCAGAAGAATCGAGCAAAGAGGAGAAGAGAGGAAGAGCAGCTCGCAAAGCACAAGGCTGCTCTGAAAGCCAGGAGACGTCAAGAGGAGAGAATCAAAGAGATCGCGGATGAAATCAACGAGCGAGAGAAGGCCAAGGCTGTCCAAAAAGCCGTCGACTCCGGCACGGACGAGGAAACTGATGACCAGAAACTGAGGAGAAGGCAGATTGGCAAGTTCAAATTGGGTGAAAAAGACCTGGAGCTGGTGCTGCCTGATGAGCTTGAAGATTCGCTGAGACGCCTGAAGCCAGAGGGCAATCTACTCAAAGACCGGTATCGCAGCATGCTCATAAGGGGCAAGGTGGAGGCGAGGAGGCATATTCCGTTCAAGAAGCTTGCAAAGCGCAAGCTCACAGAGAAGTGGACACACAAAGATTTTGTGTTATGAGTGTAAATTATCTTCTTTCATCTCGCCTTCACAACGCGGCCGTCCTCTTTAGTCTTGCGGACAACTTCCAGGCTAAGCGCGGGTGGGAATATCTCTCAGGACGTATCAACGTGAAATTTATTCTTTCTCTTTTTGAATATGTCTGTCTATGTGTTTTATATCGTGAAATGGATAGAACTGAAATTACTAGGACAACAAGTCCTGAGGACCAGAGTCTACGAAATACAAAAAGAAACATGCACCGCCGTAAATCCTCGGATATTGTTTTGCGTAGAGTAATGTCCTCGTTTCGTACATTAACCAAAGCTAATGAGATCTGTGCAAGAAGTGTTTTGGTCAATATCCCATCCCAAAAAGTGGCACACAATTTGATTTTCGGGGTCGGTACTTACCTCTTCCGAAGAGTCCTCGTTTCGCCCAGTCCATGGCGAGCAAACACCGTGTACGGAAGCTTACGCTTTGTGCAAAATAAACAGATCTCCATGCATATACGGCCCAAAGGCCTCCAGCAACGCTCCAACCTTCGCCGAGGTCAAACACGGCAGAGTTTCCAATGTAGGCGAGACTTCCCAAGTGGTGATACTCAAAGGCCTTGTACGCGGCCGCGTCGAGGTCTCCATCGCGGATATCGTTGACCGACAAGCCGCCTGATAGATGGGCCAACTTGTTCAGCTTTTGCGCCAAGTAGTAGCCTTGCTGGTGGGCTCTTTGGGCGGTCGCAGGAAGAGAGGTCAGCTTGTTGTCAATTTGATTTAGGAGCTCTCTGAGTTCTCCAAAGTCCAGGGTTCCAGATTGATCTTTGTCAAATTCAGCAAATAGCTTGTCGAGCCGTTTCAGGTGATTCACAGACTGTGGGAAGCGCTTCTTCACATCGTTGGCAACCTCACGCCAATCCTGGAAACGCAACTGCAGCGTTTCCGGATCTTTGCCATGCTTCCATGCTAGCGCGCGGAGGAACGTTATGATATGGTCCGCGACATTGTTCTGGACGGTAGAGCAATCTCCAATGGCATATACATCGCCGAGGGGTGTTCCATTCAACCTGAGATGCGTGTCCGTCTCGAGCGCGTGACGATTCGTCTGGACGCTGCCCAGTTTGTGGGCCAGTTTTTGGCAGAGCGAAGTCTGCGAAACCCCAGTGGACCAAAGGACAAATCCTGCTGGGAGCTCCTTGGTAACAAGTGTACCATCTTCTTGCTTTTGCGTAAAAACGATCTTATCGGGACATACCTCCTTCACCCTTGAGTTTGTCAAGACCTCGACCTGGTCCCTGGCGAATCGCTCCTCGGCGTACTTGGAAACAGTTTCGTCATATGTGTTCAGGATGTGACTTCGGCTCTGAATGAGATGTACCGAGATTTCGTTTCTCAGTAGTTTCGGAAAATGCCTCGTCAGGTCTTCATTCAAAAGGTCAAAGACCTCTGCTGCAAACTCAACACCTGTAGGCCCCCCTCCACTGACAACAAAGGAAAGTAATCTTTTTCGTTCCTCGTCTAATGTTGTTGGCAGACAGGCGACTTCAAGATTTCGAATGATTTGGTTTCGGATTTTTCTCGCATCATTGATGTCCTTGAGGAAGAAGGCATTTTCCAGCCCCTTGACGCCATGTGGATTGCTAACAGATCCCACGGCAATGACCAGCTTATCGTACGGAACATAAAATCGAACTTCCTCGCCCCGGCTGTCCAACTGCGAAACTTCAACTAGTTTCTCGGAAAAATGGACATCCTCGGCCTTGGCTCGGATAAAGTGGCCGTGAACTCGATTCAATATGCGACGAATAGGCTCGACGAGAGATCGAAACTCTAGCGTGCCAACTGTCGCCGACGGGAGCATTGGTGTAAACAGAAAGTAATTTGCGGGCGATATCAATGTTACATGATAGTCATCCGGGTTCAGGTTCTTCAAGAGAGCCACGCCTCCCCAGCCTCCACCCAGTATAACAATCTTCGGCTTGTCTTTCGTTCGCTTCTTGCCGTCGCAATCCTCATCGTCTATGAAGACTTCTGCTATGGGCAGATTCTTTGGACCGCCACGGCGTGGTTGAAGGGCAATTTGCGAAACATTAATGTCGCTTCTGTCACCCTCCTGTTTGTATGTCGAAGCGTCGTAGAGGAAGAAGAGAACCACGCCGAGGCCGACCACGGTGATGGATATTCCAAGCCAAGCACCTGCTCTGTAGCAAAAGTTGAGCATCCACGAATTGACCTGGGGTAATGGTTTTCCGGAGAGACATCGATACTGGACTGCTGCTGCTGGAGACCTGCGCTGGAACACTGTCACGTTCGCTGCCAGCCCATGCTTGATGTCGATTCGGCTTCGCGGCAGAGCAGTGTGGAAAGACTTGAACAGCGGGAGTCTTGTCGAGCGTGCAACAAACGACAGCCGATTGCACAGGATGTTTCCCACTCTCGATGTGGTTGGCACGACCAGGCGCGGCTTCATTATGGCTGGGGGCGGTAAGAACGGGACACACGTCGCAAGCCGACCATTGAGTCCCTCCTACAACAGATTGACGTAGACGGTCAACAAGAGCGATCAATGGAATGCGAAGCTTGCAGCCTCTGGACGCTCGTGGGCTAAAAGAGAGGAAGGAAAGAGAAGGCGGGACGGCAAGGGAAGAAACAACAACTTGGGGGGCGTGGCGTCATGGGCGCTGAGATGCAGCATCAGGGCGACCGTGATCTGGTTCCACATATTATTACGCCAAACGTCATCAACCGCCATCTAACGTCAACTTTCAGAAAAGCTTGCTCTAGCATATCCGCAATCCCAAAGGTATTTCTTGTCATGCCGTGTACTTATTGGCAGCTGTGCCGGAGAAACCGACGTTTCATTTGCTGGGCACAACAAAACGCCCTGCCACAGAAGACAGTCGCCATCCCTGGGCCTATATCTGAAAAGGGGAAAAGGATTGAAGAAAATGGACAATTCTCACCACGGGTGGGAACTGACATCCCATGGCCACGAGGTACCTATTCAGTCAACTAGGTACCGACAGTAGGTATTATATATCCAAAAAATAAAGCATGTTACTGCCAGGTAGATAGGTAGCACTAGTAGACATGTATAACCTTGTTCATGTGGCTGGCTGGCTGGCTGGCTGGCAGCTGTGGACGATACTTGCGCACAACACACGCAGCTTCAGCACCTGAAATATTTCCTCTCAACCCAGCGTTCCTCTTGGTCCTGGAGAATGTTGCATACTACCACTGTTATCTCTGGAAACACAGTTGTGAGTCTGTGAAGCCCGGCACGTCCGGCAGAGTATGTGGCTAGCACGATCTTGCCTACAGATACCCCATGATCAACGAGTACCTGCACTGCCATCAATGCAGCCCCTCCGCTTGCCATTTGGGTATCGAGCAGCAGAACACTTTCATGTGTGTGTATGTCTTCTGGTAATCGTAGGTAATGTAGCTCCGGCTCGCCGGTTGACGAGTCAGACTGAATGAGTAGTCGCCCAGTACGACAGTCCGGAATGGTTTTTCGGAGGGCAGGTTCGAACGCAGAACCACCCCGAAGCACAATCACGGCGCTCACTTCGCCTTTGGGTTCCAGCCCGTGGTATTGATGACCTTGTGGAGTTTCGACCGTCAATGAAGCAAAATGAACTTTGTTCAACGCCCTAGATTCGTCGTCAAGGTCACAACACAAAATGCAGCAATGTAGATATTGTCCGTGGAGACGTACTGTTCAATGATCAGCGCTGCTAAGCGGTCAAAGTAGAAGATGAAGTCCTCTGCTGACGTGTTAACGTCTTGTAAAATGGTGTTCATGCATTTGAGCTGTGAAGCATCACCGAGTGTGATCACTGTGTTTGAAAGGGGCTGACCCTTGCAGGTTGCCTCCAATCTCGACAGGGCTTCACGGTGATGAACCGACTTCTCATTGAGTTTTCTCTCAATGAACTGCACCATCATATCTGCATTCAGGTCATTAGACAGTTACTCAATTGGGCAGAAGGTGAAGAGCCCTACCGAGGGCGACTCGGTTTTCGATGCCACGGGGAACGATCAAATCAGCCACTTTACGCTGAGGCTCCACGAACTGGTTTCCTCGAGTTAAGATTCACATCTATGTCCAATACGGGGCAACTGTTTCACTGTCCTACCTTTTCAAAGTTGGGCTTCACAAACGCAAACCACTGTTTGATGCAGCCCTCAATGTCTCTACCTCTATGTCGAACATCACGAACAACTGTCATCGCTTGTCAGCCATAACATGCCAGTCAGTGAGGGCCACAAACACGTACTTCGTCTTGACAGACAAGTGTCACCGTCCGCTTCACAGTAAATCTGTCTAATAGTTTAGCATCTGTCCTGATATGAATGCGTCACAGAGATACCAACACCCATGTCTATCAATTCAAGGACTCGAGGATCATACAAGGCAAAAATGCCTTCGAGAATGAGCACATGTGGCGAGTAAATTGTGGTCGTGTGTTTCAGTCTTTGATGTTCTTGAAACGAATATACTGGTATTTCCGCCCGTTTTCTTGAAAATGGTATCAGTAAACCTCTTTGTCGTTGGCTACGTTCATTCCATTGTGAATTACCCAGCTTTTAGATTGCGCAATTGAGCAACCAGTACGTCAAAGTCTATGGCCTAGTGATGTCAGAGGTTATCTTACAGCCTCCATGCAAGGCTGGGTGTTGGAGACCGCTCACGTCAGGTGAATCAAAATCGTATTCATTGGAGAAGGCTAATTTCGACTGTTCTGGTGTCAAGGTCTTGTAGAATGAGTCCTAGTTGCCGATTAGCCAGGACTCAGCTCAGCCGCCCCACGATGCCATACACGGCCCGCCTCTCACTCTCTCACCCACTCACCATGGAGAGTATCACAACCCAGGGCAGGTCCAACTTTTTGACAATTGCCTGAGAGAGCGTAGATTTCCCCGATCCTGAGCTGCCCGCCACCGCTATGATGCTTACGTCTGCCCACGGCGGCGAATAGTGCGCCCGTTTCTGGACGGTGACATGGCTTTCATATCCTGACATGTTTCCAAGAAAATATCAGTCGATGTCTTTTACAACAACCTCCTAGCTGACCTTCGGATGATGTGGATCGTTCCGAGACTGCTTCTTCTCTTGCTTGGCAGCCTTTTGGGTGGGTGGAAGAGAACCCTTGGCTCTCACGGTCCACAACGTTCTTCAGTGGCAGAAGTATGTGGGAATGTTCATTATTCGACAGCGGGCATGGCCGAAACAACTTTTTTCGTCTGCATTTCTCATATTGAGCTCTCTGAGCGGAATGACGAAGGAACCTGCGTCGGGGTAGCGGGTCCAGGCGTGGGGCTTCCGTGCTCAAGCATTTACTGCGCTCCAGATGGGCTGGCTGATAAGAGCAATGCTACTCCGGTCCTCACAGCGAGCAATCACGCGATAACATTTTTGGTGTGAATCTCGTCGGCCAGCCCAGGGTCAAGCTTTCCCATGCACTCGACTTCAACAGCATTCCCTTGGATTTCCATCGGTCAACGAGGATGGGTTTGCGAATAATGCATATTCAAAGCTTGCCGCCCTATCACCAGTTGAGGTCGGTGACACTGTGTGTCTGTCACCTCGCCAAACGCCAAGCTTATTAATAACGCCAGCGGCTGAAAGTGGGGTGCTGCCGCAAAAACCATTCGCTTTTCGACTGTCTGACTGAATTTTCCTTTCCTTCACCCACCACACGACCTCTTCGTTGGGTTTGCCAGTCGCGCAAAACCAATTGTGCGATCAACCTCAACAGATCTTGCACCCATGTTGCTCGTCAGCACCAGTCACCACGTCTGGCTCAAATCTTGTTCAATGCACTGAAGCTCGTGCTTTGCTCCCATTGTTCGCTGGGGATCTGGGCTTCGTCCACATGTACTGTCGCTCCGTTTCTTCATCAAGACCTTCTTGAACAATGGCGGTATGGGACATTGAGGTTCTTTCCAAACAATCAAGCTGTAACTGACCTAACCCTACAAGACGTCATTGTCCTCAACTGCCACACCGAGCAGACACGCTTTCGAGATCAGAGTTGATGAAACTAAATCTAACAAAAGGTACACGATTTTTCCACCGTCACTTTCACTTGGGAAGGCCATTTTTTTGGTGATGAAGGAAATATAATGGGAATCTCTCCTAGCAACTCATGCGGAGAATCTATATGTCTTAGGACGCCTCTGAAAAAAAAATTACAACACACAACTTTCGCTTCGAATTTTATTCGAGAAAATGAAACATGAATGAGACGAATGGGACTAACATCTCTCAAGCGACATCAATGCCTTGATTTTAGATTACTTGACGATGGAAGGATATCCAAATGCTGCCGCCAAATTCTGTCGAGAGGCAAACGTTCAGTCACACCCGGACGGTCTATCTATTCGCGCGCGACAGGTTATTCAGAACCACATTCATAAGGGTAACATTCAAGCTGGCATTGAAGCATTGAATGACCTTGATCCGGAGGTGAGTTCCTTGGTCGCAACATCTAATACCTTGACGGAATGCACATGATTAGAATATGAGTTTTTACATGCACCACGCATATAGCTGTTCGCAGCATGTGATGAGAAACAACCACTAGAATATGACTTTGCTTTTCCCCAAACTTGACGTCAAACCTTGCCAGTACTGTCAAACATATGGAACTAACATAACGACAGATTTTAGACGAAGATAAAGCACTTCATTTCTCCCTATTGAGACTACAGTTGGTGGAGCTGATACGGTCTTGCAATGATGGCGGAGACATTGGCCCAGCTCTCAAGTTTGCCACTGAGCAGCTAGGGCCCCGGGCTCCAACAAATCCAAAATTTCTGGAAGACTTGGAAAGGACCATGGCATTACTTCTTTTTCCGGCGAACGGCCTTGAACCACAACTCGCAGCCCTTCTAGACCCTGAACTTCGCCGCACAGCAGCTGATAGCGTGAATAAGGCTATTTTGGAGAAATTGTCGACTAGACGTGAAGCCGCCATTCGCAATCTGGTCAAGTTACGGGCTTGGGTTGAGAACACAGCCCGTGACAAATGCATCAGCCTGCCGGATCGACTGGAAATAGGTTTACGCAATGACGATCAAGTTCAGGAACAACCGGCGTCCGCCGCAGATGACGTTCATGAACACATGATCACTTGATTCAACACCCTCATTCGACTGTACCAACATTCATGGTTGAGTAATATCTCGTCCTCAACCACAATTTCTCTACACTATTGTCGTGTCTGCTGGCAGTCGACAATGAGCTGTGGCATGACTTTCTATGTATGAATAAAGATGATGTAATGTTTATGACAGCAGAGAAAACTGCAAATCGGTAACTGAGTTCATTGGCAACAGAGGCTGGCGTTCGTGGAGAAAGCCAGGGAGTTCACGTGTACTTGAGATAGCCTAAATACTGTTATAGCCCAACTCGGTCGTGGTTCTTATTTTTGGCATTGAGACTGTTTATTGTTGATGTTGACTTTTGGACTCGCGGTCGACACAATCATTTTGGTACCAAAACTAGTACCTGCCACCACGATATTCAATCTTGATATACCAGACAAATACCGGGCCAATCTCGAATTATTCTGCTCATTGGAGAGAAAAAGAATTCCTATCATGGTTTGCTGGCATTATATGTACAAATTTCTTTGCGCTGCGCTGCCTGCTATCTCTCCCCATCTTATCTCTCCCCATTTACTTGGTGCGAATGTGTTTCAACTTCTTTGGTGAGTAGAGGAAATTATTGGCGTACGCTTTTGGCGTGAATTTGCGTGAATTGGGCTCTTGAACGAAGTATTCGTAGCCTTGTTTCTCTGCAAAATGGATCGCGTCTTCCTTTGACTTGAAGTTGACGTGGGTGCCTTGCATGAAGTCTCCGGAAGACTGCCAGCCCATCAACGGGTTCTCCCATCGGTGGCCCTTGGCAAGAATGTCCCAATCCATGCGCCACCGCTCTGTTCTGAAATCTCCCGACTGAGTCGCCGGCTTAGCTTCTCTGTAGATTCTGGTTCGACGTCAGTAGAGTGGACGCGCAAAGAGGCATGTGGTGGTAACTTACCGGACAGTCCGAGCCTGTAGTTCCATGGGCGCACCGGAAATGACAGCAGCTGGCAGGGTCTCTTCGCTGCCATCCTGGAGACGCGTTGGGACCGGAGTAAAGGTTCTTTTCGCATAGTAAGCTTTTGGTGTTTATGACGAGGGAAGAATTTTTTTGGGTTCTCACGATGTAGCTTTGTCGGCAGTGATTTCGTAGTCGGGTCGATTAGGGACGACTTCGACAGGAACAGCAGAGGCTGATGCGAGCGAGCTCTGAAAGCGCCTGGAAGTGGCCGGCAAAGTCGGATGATATCGTTCGGCGCTTCTCAGCAGCCTTCTGGAATAGCTTGCTCGTAAAGAGGCCATTGAGAAGAAGTCTTGATTATTTTTTTATTCCTCGGGCGAGGATCGAACTCTTGCGCGGAGGTTCGGAATCCAGAGGGTCGATGATGAGGTCTGGTCGTTATGGCCGGCAAGGTATTATGAGTGGTCCCGTCCCAGACTACCCGGGATTTAACCGAAGGAGCGTCTCTAGCAAAACTACACCCAGGGATCACTGTATGAGCCTCCATCACCGAACATCACCTTTTGTCGCGACGACACAGATTGCGCTTCATCAAGTTCAAAGGGTCTGCTGGTATTCTCGAAATAATGAGCTTCATAACCCGCCGAGCGCTTTCCACGCTCATCCCTCCAAAGGTAGGTCATGTCGACGGAAAGAGGAAAAAATTCAATCATCGTATAATCTTTGCTAACATTCGCTCTCAAGGTTGCTTCACCCAAGGTACGAATTTCTGCGAAATATTCCCTGCGACAATGACACGACAGGCTTGAGTTCTATGCCAAAGAAAAACCATGGCTCGTGGCGCAGTGCGGCCGAACGATGATAAAATACACGGGGATGTTGTGAAGACTAAAACTTCAACCCCCGTAGGCAATTGGTGGCGCTCCCGATGCTCTCCGTATGCAGCGCGTCGTCAGCTTCTACGAAAAGCTTCCTCGAGGTCCAGCTCCCCAAACCCAAGCGAAGGGCTTGCTTGGCCGGTACCAAGCCAAGTACTTTGGCAAGAAGACTTCCGTACAGCGTGAGTGATGCCAGTTTCAGACAAGACAGCCTGACATACCGCAGCGACTGACATACTTCCAGCCGTCATTCACGCCTTGCTCTTCTTAGTCGGAGTTGGCTACGCCCAAAACTACTACTTCCACCTCCGTAAGTTCGCCGTGTCTTGTTTCGCCGTTATCCTAGGCCAAACTAATAGCTTGCTAAATCGATCACTGCATAGGCCATCACAAAAACAATGCGCATTAAGGGCGTATGGGAATATCGCACCTATCATCCCTTGCGCTAGCATATTAGCACCAATAGAAGCAGAATTATGTTGTTTTCGTCGAAGCACGACCGCTTGGCACTATCTTTTTTGTAACACTGTCAATATAATCGAGTGATAGACAAAATTTTCCTGAAAACCACAAGCCGGCCGCTCCCGCTACCTTGACTTCCGAGCATTTTATCACGATTTTTACGTCATCTTCGTAGGAGCTCTCACACGGTATTTGCAAGATGGAGGCGTTCCGTTAGTACTCCCATACTGAAGGAGGTCATTTCGACTGACTGTTTGTGGTGATGATGACATGAAGACCATGTGATTTTGGATAGCTAGCGCATCAACACCATTTACAGCACGACAAAATTCGAGCTTGTGGTGTTGTACGTCTTTATTCATTGATCACTGGAAAACGGAACACCCAGTCGGACGGCGAGTGCCGTCAGCCACGTCCTGCCAGATGACAACTAACCATGAGAAAAGCCCGCGTGCAAATAACCTCTGTCTGCTCTTTTCCGAACCTTTCTGTATACCTAGTCGTAATACATATACTTGCATGATAATCCTTCGTAGGTAGTTGTCGCTTAATGACTTGTCTGCCCCCAATAGCTTTCACCTACCCTGAGATTTAGCTCATCGTCACGGCCAGTTCCTCAGGATGGAACTATGAGAGAAGGGTATCTCGGCGCCTTTGCCAATCTATCCCTTTCTCCCATGAGAGGGCGAATCATGAATTCACCGCATATTAGCTGTAAGCGACTAGCAAACGCACAGGATTTACCAATGAAATATTTGTAGGTAGCAAAAGGATGCAAAGAACTTTGAATACAATGTCACAACTCCCCTCGTGTCAAACGAAAAGGCTATGGACAACTGAAAAGTGGAGCCATGGTGTAAAACCGCCGACTTTCATTAACCCTGTTTTAGTGACTAGCGCTATGCCTAGAACAGGTGACTGTAGCTCCCAAGCATTCATCCTGCTTCACCAACTGAACCCATCTAATGACCACCGATCAATATTAACCAAGATCGACACGCGAGGCGCAAAGGCCAAGAGCATCTCAAAAACAGCAGTCTACTGCACCAAATACCGTTCAACAGCTTCGTCTCTGCGCGATTCAGCCCGGATCCGGCTCGTTCCGCAAACACACCGGCAGCGCACGCCCGTTTAATCCGGAGTTACGCTAATTTTCACGACTCCTGCTCCCCAGGGCATCTTCCTCGGAACCCGCCCTCAAGGTCGCATACGTATACAGCATTCGTGACCACGACCGTGGGTCATTGAGAAGACAGCACCCGGCGTACATCCAAGCACCGGATGATGGCAACAGAGCCCCCGGGCGATGATCTTGCTGCTCGTTCTGTATCATCACAACTGCCACCTGTACAGCATCCCCCCCCCCCCCCCCCCCCCCCCCCCCCCCCCCCCCCACCCCCCCCTTTCCTTTGTGAACCACGATATTACAGCAGCTGCAATGTTTCCATTAGATTGAGCGCTAACAGGAAGTCCATCTCGGACCAGCTCGACTCGGCCGACGACCTCCACGAACATGACGTGTCTAAAAAAAATGGCCTCGCTGTCACAGCAAACAGCGAATCCGCCGATAAACCAAGTATTCGCGTGGAGGAGCAGTTAAACTCTGCAAACATCAGCTCGAGCGGTGGATCGGATACCGAAGCCTCACGGACAGATTGGTCGAGACAGAGAGATGCGGACAAAGGGCATGGAAGATCCGCGTCCTCGACAAAGAAGCCCACAACCTTCAAAGCAGTCTCTGTCAACAAAACGTTTCTCGCGTCAAAAGTTGCGCCTAGCGGAGCTGTCCCCAAACCTCTGGATAAGCCTCTTTCTGGATCGAGTACTCCGCCCCCTGGATTGTCTTCCTTATCATCCTCACGTCCACGCCTTATTGCAAAGACCGGTGGCGGCGCAAGAGATTCGACTCCAAAATATTCTTCCCTCAGTAATGGCGCAAAACCCGTATCAGCTCCAGATCCTAGTGTCGTTTGGAATAAGAACAGGCGTAAGCTTTTTGTTTTCTTTTAGCATTATTTTCAACCCTTCAAATGCAAGAGAAACTAATCATGGTGGACTATCATTTAGCGCCTGAACCTAAGAAGTTCACAGACGAAGAACTGAAGAAGTATGGAATCCACATGGCTAGTCGTCTGAACGAAGAGGACGCGCAAGGACAAAACAAATGGGCGGATATAGATGAGGATGACGAGGATTGGGCACCAGAAACAATCACTTGGGGGGATGGAACAAAAACAACTTTGCCACATCCGGACGAGCCCCCAGTTCCTACTCAAGACGTCCCCTCGAACCAAAGCCCTGGAAACTCTCGGCCGCCACAAAGATCGCCTGTCCCTCATCCCACATCCAAGCCGCTGCCCACATCCAAGCCGCTGCCCACATCCAAGACGCTGGCTTTGAAATCCAGCGGGCTTGCCTCAGGCAGAGGTCTCGTTCTGAAAACAGCCTCGCAAGAAAAACCTGCTCTCATCGCCAAGCCAAGTGCTCCGACTACTTCAGTCAAGTCACCATGGGCTACGTTGCCTCCTGTTGAGAAAGCTTCACCAGGACTGTCGGATAGTGTAGCGGTTGTTCAAGCTCAGCCGAGAGAGGGCATGCAAGCCAAGTCGCTTCATCATCAACCGAAAGAGATGACTGCTGATGACTTCACTCGATCGTCGTGGAGGGACGGCTCGTCCCATGCCAACAGAGAGCTTTACAACTCCCAGTCCGGCCGGTACGAACCTGTGCCCGATCGTCGGGCATCTTCCAAATCTGATCTTCAGGCCAAGCAGCCAGCGTTGCTGCAACGCCCACAAGCGACAGATCAGACGCCGGAGGCCAGTGGCCCTCAGCAAGCATCCCGGGTGCCTCAGGATGGCTTGTACACTAGACGCCGTGGGTCGTCCAGCGTGAGCACTGGCAGCGGCCCATTGCACCAGCGAGGATTGAAGATGATGGATTCGACTGTGCTGCCTAACAACAGGCCGCCTCCTCACCATAACCCGGGTGAGAATTCTGTTTCACCCGGAAATGCGTCGACTTCACGGCATGCGTTGCTCAAGGAGCACTTGAACCCTGCCCGTATTGACAACACATCCCCGAGGACAACAAATGCATCGCTTCACAGTGAGGGCAACAACGCGGTGGAAAGGAGTCATGTCCCCATGGCGGAGTCCAAGGATGAGTTGGTAAACGAGGTGGAATATCAGCAGAAGCTAATGCGCGAAGGCATAGAGCTTGCCCGGAAGCGGCGACAAGCAGAGGAGGCTCGTGAGGAAGCTGCCAAGAGAGAGCGCATTCAAAAGAAGCTGGAGGCCCTGGGACCTCCTCCTGAAAAGCGGGGTGATAAGAAGCTATCTTCGCCAACGGCCGAGACATGCAAGCCGACGCAGATCCAACAACGGGAACGACCGCTGCTTGGCGAATCCTATCCTCAGGCGGCCGAGAGATCGTCCTCAAGAGGACAGGCAAGTGCACATTCAGGTATTCCCAATCAGCATGAGAAGCCGCAGCCCAGCTCTCAGCTGCCATCTTCAAATCCGTCTATGCCTCCGACGTCGACGTCATACCGAAGACCCTCTCAGGGCCAAGAGTCGCGACGCAACGATCTGTGGGGGGGACCAGGTCCGCGTCCCAGTAGGTTTCCTTCTTGGGGTTCGGCTGCACCGCCATCATCACGGAATGTCTGGGGTTCTCCTGACAACGACCGCGGGCTTGGAAATGGGACTTTCAATCCCGATCTTGGCAGATTCACGAACACCCCGACCGGACCAACACAGCATGCAAAAGAGGCTCTGCCAATAGCGCCTCCAAGGCTTGGCGCTGGGACACTCGCACAGTCACAGTCACCGTCACAGTCACAGTCACAGTCACGAGCACAAGCCAACCACAGCAACCCAGTCGATTCTCAAAGTACCAGATATGTGCCTCCTGGATCCGAGCTAGCAAGCAAATGGGTCGCCTCTGTGGCGGAAAATGATCAGAAAATAAGCACGGCAAGGTTGTCTGAACGGGCAAGCCGAGAGCGCCAGTTCATCGAGAGGGGATTGACGCTCGAGGATTCACAGCCCGTTATCAGAGACTCGTGGCGTCCCATGCGCATTCCTGGAGATGGAACTCGGCATCCCATCGGATCGGTTGATGTGCAGTCGCATCAAGCAGCGCCTTGGAAACCAGCCCCTGAAGGTCTTGTCATGGGCGTTTCCGTCAAGGAAGATGCAGGACTCGCCACCAAAAAAGCTGGAATCATTGGGAGCGGTGCACCGTCGCAACCCAAGCTGTCGCGATTTTTCCCTGCGAGAGATGGCCACCACGAGATGTCTGCCGGGATCTATTCCACTCGTTCCTCTTCGCCAACACCCCCGCCCCCTACAACGGAAGACCATCCCGTGTACGAGGGAGACGTCCTGCGGCCTCATGTATCACTGCCCAAACCCCAGCCCGTAGTGAAGCTTCCTCCTGCGATGTTGTTGGCGGAACGAAATCCAGCACGGTCTCATGGCCCATGGTCTGCCCAAGTTGGTATGAATCGCGATCACCGCGAAGATCATGCCCATGTATCACACCCAGGCGGCGGAAGTATCTGGCAAGCTAGATTTCACAGACTATTGCATGGGGACAAGCCGTCTCGAGTGGGGGATATTGGTGTTGACGCATCCAGCCGGGGACTGTTTGTTGAACCTGCCTGTGCTCAAACATCTGCGGTCGTCTTGTTGCCAAATTCGACGTCAATCCAGGCGGATGAAGACCCCAGAACTCTATCCACCAAGCCAATGGCAGAAGAGTGTTTTGAAGAACAGGAGATGGGCTCACTGCCTCAAATTCGACTCCCCCACAAGGCGCCCGAGGCAGCATGGCAGCCGGCCATAGTTCAACCCAGAGGCCTCCCAAAAAGATTCCTGGTGCAGGCTGCTGTGATGGAACCGTTCCAACTCCCCTCGGACAGTCCTGCCGGCCCACCATCGGTCAATGTCTTGTTCCCAGGAATGAAAGTGGCCAAAACCGTACTGCTACCCAACGCGCTGAACCGGGGCTCTAGAGCCTCGCATGGACAGAGGACAGCCAGCACAAGGCACCGAGGGTTTGGCACCGGGCCGCGGGGCGGGAAGAAGGAGAAAGCGAACTCTCACTCTCAAGCTTCTCAAGCTTCCAATGTTACTCCCCATCGAAGTGGTCGTGCTGGGTTTCGAAACAGGAATCCGGACAGTTGGACTCGGCATAAGCCCGCAAAGTCGTCCCAAACCCCTCCCACGTCATCAGCCTGAAGGCCAGCGAATACATGAATGATAATCGTTGGGTGTGTACATCGATGCGACGAGTGGGGTGGAAAGAGCACAAGGAGGGGGGGGGGAGGCTGGTTGGTTTTCTTCACATTGCGCCAATGCCGCGCAAAAAGGAAAAGGGGGAGTCTCGTCTCCATCCATCTGACCCTTATTTTCCCTCGTTTCCTCTTCGTCTTCCTCTTACTGTTTTTATTTTCCTCATCAGAAGCAGATCACTTTGGCTCACTCGAAGCAAGAGTCGAAATCCCCCATCTTCTGGAGTGTTTCTCAATATGAAAAAAACCTGGGGGTGGTCTCACTGCTGCCCCCGCCCCCTTCAGAGCATGGAGGAGCATGGATCAAGTCTTTTTCCAACAAAGGGGAGGAAATGGCGTGGCGTGAAGTGCTTGACGTGATGGTCTGCGATTTGCCGCTGTTTGCAGGGGCAGCTTAACTTACCGGGCTTGAGTTGAACATGTTTTCATCCCCCTGTGTTTCTCTTGTTTCTGATTTTTCCCTGTCTTTCTCAAATCGGGTCTGGGACCTGGCTCTGTGTATTTTTTTTGAAGGGAGGAGGGGTTTGGTTTTCCTTCTAAGGGGTGTGACGGATAGGTTGGTCCCCGTTGTTGACACATACAGACTACGACCTAGTCCCTAGAAACTACCTACCTACCTAGTAGGTACACAGATAGGGTCCACGATATACAAACGGGACCGAGTTGCTGGACGCCTGGAGAGGAGACAGATGAATACATCCCGTCATGTTTTTCGGTTGTCTTTTTCGGAGTGGGCTTGGGACCGGTTTGAACGTGAGACGGTGACTGTAGGGCCGTGATTGGGAGAGAAGGTCGGGTGGTGGTGGTTTGTTGCTTGCACGTCGCACGTTTTGCTTCTGCTGCTTCCCAGGTACTAGGTAGGTACCTACCCAACTAGCCCATCCATGCCATGTCGCCGGCCATCGTCATTCATTCTACCACACCAAGGGGGTTGGGGGTTGGTGAGGGGGTAGACGATGACGCCCAAAGAGAGGCTGGGTTCATAAAACGGATTACATATGGCCCGGTATGAAATGGTGTGTTCCCAACCGCGATTCCAACTAAAGAACTCGGACACCCCTTTTACTACCACGTCACTAGTTCAAACCCAAAAAAAAAGAAAAAAGAAAAAAAAAGAAAAACCCTTTCTCAAACGCCTCCAAACTCCGTCTCTCATGCCATGTAGTAAAGAATCGATAGAGTGGGAAAAGCTCAAGTGTGACTGAGCGTGTCTCCATCCTCCCCTGTGACAGGAAAACAAAAAGGGGGTAGATCAACGAGAGGTGGCAGTCGACCAAACCCACATCAAGAAGCATCAAGAAGCATCAAGAAGAAAAAAAGGTGCATGCCGTCGTTCTAAAAATCCTCCACGGCACAGTTGGGATGCAGGACGTAGACGGTTCGCCCGGTACTGGATTCAGCGTTGCTGTCCAGAACCTCTCCACGTAATGCCATCAAGATGTTGTCCTGAGTCTCGGTTAGCTCATATCGGGAAGACATGGTATAGTGTATATGAAGAAAAGAATTTTTTGGTGGGGGGAGGGGGGTAAGGGTGCTCACCTTGACCATTTTCTTGAGGACCATGTTCGCAAGGACCTTTTCGGAATTGTAGGCCTCCTCGCCGTCCAGCTCATCTTCCTGTCTTTCGAGGTACCAGTCGATCAGTTCTTGACCGTCCACACCGCCACCACTCCCGTTCTCGTCGTCGCTGATCCTCTGGACCATCATGTTGACCATTTTGATGTACTTGTCATAGGTGACAGTTCGTTTCGATCCGACTCCAGCACTTCCCCTGTTGTTTCCTGACACGTCATTCGAGGCTGCCTCATCCTGAAGACCCGTTACATCGCCATCGGGCTGCCTTCCGGCTGCGGCATCCGCAGCGCGTCGAAGAGTGTCGCCATCTTCTTGAAGCTCGTCCTCGGCCAGTATTTCGACATCATCGTGCTCGACGGAGATGATGCTCTGCCTTAGCAGGTCATATGCTTCAAACACCATTTTTTCATCAATCTCCTCGACACAGTTCACCTTGGCGATGGCCTCGCTGAGCCGAATCATGCTTTCCAGTTGTCGAACAGTGATGCGGTATGAATTCTTGCCGATGCCTCCCTGAGCATCATCAGCGCGCAGTTCTTTGTACTTCAGCACGAGGGCCTCCTTGGCTTCGTCCGTAAACTCCGGTCGAAAGGTTCTCGCGAAACGAATGTATCGCTGAAGCTGCTCGGTGCTGAACTCTGGCTCAACTGCCTCGTCTCGCAGCTGATGGATTCCAACAATGTGCTCTGCGAGGTGGCGATCAATTTGTTCGTTGCACTCGTCGAGTATGACAAAGAAGAGATCGAATCGTGACATGATGGGCGCCGACATGTTGATGTTGGATCTCAGGGTCGTCTTGCGATTATAACGTCCGCCCACCGGATTTGCGGCAGCCAGGACACTTGTTCTCGCATTCAACGTGGCTTGGATGCCAGCCTTGGCTATGGAGATGGTCTGTTGCTCCATGGCTTCATGGATAGCGACCTGGTCAGAAATGTCCATCTTGTCGAACTCATCAATGGCACAGATACCATTGTCTGCCAGCATGAGAGCACCAGCCTCAATGGTAAACTCGCCCGTTTCTTCGTCTTTAATCACTGCCGCCGTGAGACCAGCTGCCGAGGACGCTTTGCCGCTTGTGTAGACGGCCCGCGGAGCAAACGAGCAGACATATTTCAGAAACTGCGATTTTGATGTGGATGGGTCTCCGACGATGCAGATGTTGATGTCGCCACGTAGCTGCATGCCTTCTGGCGTCGTCTTGTGAACGCCCGACATCAGCTGCAGCAATATGCCCTTCTTGACAACTTCATGGCCATATACCATTGGGGCTATGGACTGGACCATGCGGGAATAAATGTGATCGCCATGTACCATGGCTCTCAGGTCGTCAATTTCCGATGGGTTCATAGAGGCGAGAACAGCGGCTTGTGCGCTCTCGACAGACTCTGCTCCCTCACCAGAGTTGGTTTGTGTAAGCGCGTTGACAATGTCAGCAGCACTGTTTGCCGCATGTTGTCCAGTCGTCGAATTGTCGGGTGCGACAAAGCAAGCGAGAAAAGCTAATCGGTAGGTAAGATCACGCACACCGAGGGCCTTCAAGCCGGTGACGCCGCTTCCTCCAGCATCGTTTCCTCGAGGGGTTCCCCGGTCGTCGCGGACTGCGGTAGGTCTGAGGCCAGGCAAGCCAAGCTGGCTGACATCCGGAACAACAATGAGAGCGCCAGAGAAGATACACTTTTCTCCCGCCTTGGCCCTATCCACAATCTCACCTCGCAAGATGACATCGAGCGTTCTTGGCATGCTGCCAGTGGGGATTTCGGAGCTGTTTTCCTGAATCCGAACTTTCTGCCAGTCAACAAAGGTGCTGCGACGAATATCGAGTTGCCAAGCAACACGATTTTGACAAGTCGTGTTCGGGCATTGCGTGGGTTCCGTGTATCGAAAGATTTGCTCAACATTAGGAACAACAGCTCGGCAGGCCTCGCAAACAAAAGTAGCCAGTGACAACTCTGGTCGCACTTCCGAGGTACGCGTTACTGTACCTGAGATGGAAAGCAGCTGGCCAATGTTGGCAGCCCGCAAGCTGCGCACACGCGATACAAGAGGCAAGTTATAAAAGGCTATCGAGAACAGCTTGTCGGTCTGCTGGTGTTCATTCTTGCGCTGTGAAGTGTCGCTTTGGCTGCCGGATCCCACTTGGCTCGCCGCTGACGTGGAGAGAGCGCTCGAGGCTGTCGGTTGACGGTGTTCACGAAAATACTGAGGCTCGTGTTTTGCAATCATGTTATGCAGCGCGGCTGTGAGAAATGGCAAGAAACGGTAATACTGGCGCATGACACCGTCCGCGAGACTTCCGTTTTCCCATGATGCAAGGTGCTTGAAATCCACATAGAAGGTTGATAATTGCATCGTCTTCATTCCTTTAATTTGCGCCACATAGTACTTGTCTGTCGTAACTGCGCTCGAGGTTGGGACGCCAGAGGGGTTCGAGTCCTCGATAAAACTGCAGGAGAATTATATAGTCAGCTTCTCTGTCGAGTCGCAGTGGCCCAAAATCTCGCCAATGGGATTGCGGAGGCAACAGTATTAGCACCTACCTCTCGATAAAAGACTGGAAATGTTCTTGGACGAGTAGACCGATACGATCCTCAACACGAGGAATATTGGCGGCATTCGCATTGCGTGACCTTCGTGGCACTTGATCGTCCGCAAACGCATCACCTTCGTCATCACTGGCTGCACCCAGATTTTCGGAGGGAGGGCCACGTGGTCGAGCTGACGAGGAAGAGGAAAGCTTGATCTGTCGTCTTTGCGGAGCGAAGGAGGGCGCATCCGACATCTGGAAACCAGCATCACTGGGTGTGGCCATGGTCACTCTGCCCACGCTGGCAACGCAAACTCGGTAAAACAATCTCGTCTGGAATATCCAAGCGGGCCGTGGATCGTGTGCGGTGAGTAGGTCAAACGCCGTCTCGACTAGAAAGTGAAATCTTTTTTTCACGAGATAGCTTGTGCAGGCGTCGAATTGGTGATTGTGGCGGAACGGTTTTGAGACGCGAGGAAACGCGAAAACGCGCTGTGAGGGGCTCTCGATAACGCGACTTTGGTAAATTGACTGCGTTTGAGAGGGAGGGAGGGGCCGAGCAGATGGCTGGGTGGAAGCTAGTCTCGTTCGGGCTAGACGTCTCAAGGGTGATCACTGATTCCGCTGATTGGGCTACTCCGAACGTTCCTCAGCAAACCCATCCATGATCCCGAACTTCCGAAGTGGAAAAGATGCCCTTGAGCTATACGAATATCGGGTGAACAGTTCATAGCAAAACCGTCCGTGGAGATACCATACAAGCTGAGCTCGCAAATGAAGGTTGGTAGGAGTCTTGTTCAACTGTTCAACCACCCATGACTGGCTGCCATTCTCCGCCAATAGTCCGTTTCAACATGACTGGCAGCCGCTGTGACATATGCCAGAAGCCCTCTATCCTATATTGAAGCTTCCATAATTCTGAAGTTGCTCTCCATTCAAAGATGAGAAATTTCTCTTCTTCTTCTCATGGTTTGAATTGTACCTCGCCGACTTTTCGGCAGCCAAGGTGCCTTACACGAGAACGCCGCCCTAGGGTCTCTTTCTCTCCTTTGCCGTTGTGCCTGCTGAGGTCTCCGGAGGCTATATTTGACTTTGGTCTTTTCTATTTGGGATCTACATTGCCACTCCAGGATTCGCGAATGAGGTTGAGGTGTTTGCGCGTTCAGTTCCCAAATTGACACCCATTTTGCAATCAATCATATCATGTCTGTGCGCCCGCCGTGGGTTTCTGGCCGGACCCTGTCGTTGTCACTCGTCATGAGTAGATTGTTCATCGAATGCCTCGTGGCATGGTATTTGTCCAGACACTCATCCTTGAGCTCAGTAGGCATGAACCTATTCTTGTCAGTCAAGATACGCCAACGCCATTGCTTATTGTGTTGCTGTTATCCTACTCTCTCGGCCACACACACCCACTCTTCCACGCTCTTTGTATACTGGTCAGGACTTTGGCTGATCGTTCCATGTGTCCAGATTCGAATTTCGTCGAATGTCGACGTAATGTGGAGTTCGTGGCCAGCCGGTATGCCCTCCATTCCTGTTGTATCATTTGTACTTGTCGTCTCCGAGCTATCCTCCTGTCCTCGACCGTCCTTCTGGACTTGAACGACAGCCCCTTTGTATTTTTCAGGTAGGCGAAGGCGTTTGCCGGTTAGTTTTCGGCCTCTGAAGTATGCTGTCTGGTCCTCGTCTGCTGAGGTCAGTCAACGTGCCGATGCAAGCGATTGCCGGGCGCAAACATGGTTGGTTGAGTGCTCCTACCTGATGGCGTGGTTGGGTTCCAGAAACCCGAAGTTTGACCGGTGTAGCCATCGTGATGAACGCCGCAAGGTAGCAAGTTCACGACACTCGAGCAGTCTTTTGCCCCCTCATTCCTGGTTGTCATGATGTTTACGGACATTTTGAGGTGACTGTGAACTGGCACGTTCGCAGCGCGTCGGGTCCTGCGAATAATATGAGCGCGGCAGAGCGGCAGACCCACTTTCCAGATTCACTGGTACCAAAGTAAGAACTGATACAACTGATTAGTAACGGACAAATTGAGCTGATCCCCAAGTAGACTACTTCTTCCAACGAGTCGAGGCTGCCGCCAGATCTAACTTATCGTGGCAACGTCCACGCTAAATCGGCCAGATAATCCCCAGCAGGACAGTGGGCTCCTGATCCCGATCAGCGGAGCCAGTCTACTTTTATGCATCGCTCACGACTCACGAGTCACGCCAGTGACACGCGGACACAGCATACATCCTTGCCGGTATCGATTACCATTACACCCGTTAGCAGTATCATCCATGGACCATGATCCACCCGTATAAGCGTGCGGCTGGCAGGGGCGATCTAGCTGGAACCTACGTACGGACCTAGTATTTATGCACCAGGAGTCCATACAACTTACTAGCTGTGTCTCACCATGTTCCGGCATTCGGCATTTTCAAACCATCGGCCTCTTCAAACCATCGACCTCAGTTCACCCTGAAGCAATTGACAGCCTAGGCAAAACAACATTGGCTTTTCAACGTCGCCATAGCCGCCATCTTCTTCCATGTTTCCCAAAATCCTCACCAAGCAGGTTCGAGATGGCGCTGCCGTGCTCCGTGGCACCGTAGGCGGCTGGGCTTGGGGCCCTCTCGTCTCCGTGGCCAAAACTACAATACTGAGCACTCTGGCAAATATCGAAACGGGGACGTTGCTTCTCGTCGACGAGCCTGGCGAGACTCGTCATGTTTTTGGCCAGAAGCTATCTGGTCCTGTCGATGACTACGTCCCAGGCGAGCCTTGCCAGCGAAGAGCCGACGCGACACCACGAGTAGAGATTGTCGTGAAAAGGGACAGCTTTTGGCTGAGGCTGCTACTGTTTGCAGATATCGGATTCTCAGAGGCGTATATGCTGGGCGATTTTCATTGCCAAGACCTGACTTCCTTCTTCCATGTAAGTGCGGCCAACATCAACGAAACTCGTTTCAACAGGCAATGTAACAAGCGTATCACAATCAAATAGTTGTTCATCATCAACAGGGAGTGCATGAACAATGGCACCACGCTGGTATCCGGCCTGTCCACGTATATATCTTACCTGGCTCGGTCAGCCAACACACTGTCCAATGCGCTGTTGAACATCTCCGCCCATTACGATATTAGCAATGATATGTTTGCGGCATTTCTGTCAGAAGACATGACATATTCCTGCCCCATATGGCGGAAACAGAATCCTTCACTTGTAGAGAATGAGACACTCGAAGAAGCGCAACACAGGAAGCTTCATCGTTTCATAGATGGTGCGAAGATCAAATCAACTGACCGTGTCCTTGAGATTGGCACTGGCTGGGGCTCCTTTGCTATCGAGGCTGTTAGGACAACAGGATGCCACGTAACAACAATTACCCTCTCCAAGGAGCAGAAAGAGCTTGCCGAAGAGCGGATCCAACAGGCTGGTTTGTGTGACCGCATCGAGGTACAGCTGATCGATTATCGCCGGTTACCTCAGCCGGAACGACCGTATGACAAGATCATTTCGATTGAAATGCTCGAAGCGGTTGGTGAAGAATATCTATCCACGTACTTCAGTTGCGTCGATAAGCTTCTCAAGAAGAAAGGGGGCATCGCTATGTTTCAGTGTATAACGATGCCTGAAGGTCGTCACCGGGAATACTCGAAATCAGTGGAGTGAGTTCTCCCCGTACATAAAACCTGACCCTGACATTTTCATGGCTTGTAACACATTCGCTTTGTAGCTTCATCAACCAGTACATCTTCCCCGGCGGCTACTTGCCCTCCATTACACAATTGCTCGGTCACATAAGCAACCAGTCCAACGGAACACTGGTAGTTGAAAACGTGGAGAATATAGGAGGGCACTATGCGAGGGCCCTGCGTCTGTGGAATGAGAACTTTCAGAATCATTTCCATGACAAGATCATAGCGGCATTATTGCTCAATCACCCAGGGATGTCCAAGGAGGAGATTGAGGTCTTCCGCAGGAAATGGGAAGTAAGTTGGACAGCGAAGCCGGCATGTTTGATCAACGCTGACGTCTTCCATGACTAGTACTATTTTGCCTACTGCGAAGCTGGATTTCTCACCAAGACTTTGGGGGACGTAATCATTACCGTGGGGCGAGAGGGAGCATTGGAGTTGATGGAAGGTATACCTTTGTGAACTACCATTTAGACGTCAAGTCGCAAGGTGTGCGATTGCGTGGGACCATCAGGTTCCATGCTTCTGTGCTAAGCAGAAAGCAGACATATAGAGCTATGAAGCGAGAGTTGGCATGTTCTCTCCAACCATTCTGTTTGACAAAGCCAAAAGACTCTGAGATTCGCTCCGCAACGTGTGGTGCGCGAGCCTGAGCTCCCAGTCTGTCTCCAAGCCCTCCAAAATGTCTATCAATGTCCATTTCGACTCCTTTCTGTCACCGCCTTTTCTTATGATTTTTATCTCCCTCCCTGCGATTTGTCCTGATGGTCTGGCTGTAGCGATTCGCATGCTCAATGTCAAAATTAGGTTTATCTTTACGAAACAGGAGCATTGTGGCGCGTGCATCTTCGGTACTAGAATGCGAATCTTCTTGTATGTCGACGCCAAGAAGCTCGCGAGCTAAATTTCGCAAGGCAGGTTTCCGCCCGTTGCCAAATTTTCTGAACGCCGGGTGCTTGGCGGTATCTCGGATATCCTTGGCAGGATGGAAGAGTTTCAAGGCTTCCAAATCGTGCTTGATGTCATGACCTATCAATATTCGTCCCTGGATAATACTAGCAACGTCCTTCTGTACTTCGGCGAAGTCCCTAGCAAACCTCATCTCCTTGGGAGACACACCGCTGACATGACTCCTCCAGTCTGTAACTCGTTCCCTCGGCCTGACGTAGGAATCGTACACTTGACGTCCATGGAAATCGACCAGACTGACCCGGGCAAGCGCCGAGTCGTGCCCGCCAGCCCCAACCCCGACCATTTCGCAGTCTACAGCAACATATTTGCCAACATCTACATTTGGCGATCGGCCGTGGTTGACCCGATCAGCGTGGGACCTCATCATCAGAGGAAAGTCCTTGATGCCGAGACCGTACGCGTCTGCTATGGACTCGCTCGACGTGCTGCTATCCTTGTTGGCCCAGGTCTCGAGCGACGGCACCTGACGGTCGCGCGCATCGTGGCTCATCCTTGAACTATGCACGCCGCCCATTTGGTCGAGATTTCGGCACCTCTCCAAGCGAGAGGTCAACGGGCCAGGCGTCTTCTTCTTATACGGTTTTCGCACCCCGACTGGACGCTGTGTCTCACCGTGGGACTTTTTTTCTTTTCGAATTGTCGTTGGTTTTGGTTTCGCTTGCTTTCGATCCGAGAGTGTTGCCTGAAGCTTCTTCCAATTCGAAGAAAGCTCAGCCATTGTCGACGTGCATACCCTACTCAAGGATGCGCTTGAGTAAGTGTATGTTTTTGTCGGTCAAACATTGGGATTTTGCTTCAGCATGATGGGAGGTCGTTGATTGCTTTGACATGAACGCTCCAGACTCGGCCACTTTTGCGACCCTGCTTCGTCTAGAGACATGGTAGTCGTGCCAACCTAGAGGCTAGTAGTAGGAAAAAAGCCCAAGGATATGCTTACTAAAAATGAGCGGCGCTGATGTGACCTTTGGTGGGGTACTTGTGGGGCCGTTGCGCGACACTGGACAGAAGCAGTGGCACCCTGTCGCGGCGTCGCAGCCTCGCAGACTGACAGGCTGACAGCGCAGCCAGCACCGTCTCTGTGCAACTTCCTTCTCGCCAACCCTTGCCGACCCGAAAACAATGTAGCGGGCTTCAGGATCGAGTCGACTCTCAAAGCATCAGCCTTACACCATGGCAGCGGGCACACCGGCGGGAGAACCGGGGGTGGGATCCGATACGCCCCGACAGAAAGGTCTAGCGACACCTGACACCCTCAAGAGTGGTTGCATCGCCTGGGTTGAGAAGGATGGGCAGCCACGGCGCGCCGAGATCCTGAGCATCAAAGACACGAAGAGTGGGAAACAGTTCTACTGCAACTTTGACAACTTCAACAAGCGATTGGACGAGTGGGTTCCTGTCGCGCGAATCGACTTCACACAAGATGTAGAATGGCCGAATCCCGACAAAGACAAGCCAAAGGACCCAAAGGCAAAGAAAGGGCCTTTGCAAATAAAAAAAGCGCCGGTTCCCAAAAAGGGCCAGAAAAGACCCGGGAAAAGGGAACAGTCGGTGAATTCTGAGGCCGCAGCACCGCATCCCTGGACAGGTATGGCAGACGGTCTCTCGCTCAACCGTGTCGCCCGGCACTGACTCATTTCATGCTTAGAGTTTGTGGAATCACAAGCTCAAGGTCAGACACCGTTGGCAGGCGCTGAAGGTGCATCGAATGTCGATGCCCGCGCCGATGCAACTTTGACGCCAGCGGGAGCGGACGATGGAGACACGGACGATAAAGATGACGATGCCAAGAAGGAAGGCGAGTTTAGCAGGGAGCAGGAAATAGAAAAGTTGAGAACCTCGGGGTCCATGACACAGAATCCGGCCGAAATATCCCGTATTAGAAACGTCTCCAAGGTTCAGTTTGGCAAGAATGACCTTTTCCCGTGGTACTTCTCCCCTTACCCAGAATCTTTCAGCCAAGAAGACGTCATTTTCATCTGCGAGTTTTGCTTGAGCTACTATGGTGACGAAACAGCCTTTTTGCGACACCGAAAAAAATGTACGCTGCAGCATCCACCAGGGAACGAGATTTATCGTGACGATTATGTCTCATTTTTCGAGATAGACGGACGGCGTCAGAGGACGTGGTGTCGAAACCTGTGTCTCCTATCGAAGATGTTTCTAGATCACAAAACACTCTACTACGACGTTGATCCGTTCCTATTTTATGTCATGGCCAGCCGGACGGACAAGGGCTGCCACATTGTGGGCTATTTTTCCAAGGAGAAAGAAAGCGCTGATGGGTACAATGTCGCCTGCATTCTCACGTTACCCCAGTACCAACGGAAGGGATATGGCAGGTTACTGATACAGTTCTCTTACGAGCTTTCGAAAATCGAAGGCAAATTGGGATCACCAGAGAAGCCCCTGTCGGATTTGGGCCTACTCAGCTATCGTCAGTACTGGTCGGAGAACATTCTCGATTTGTTGATGAGCTACAATGAACAGGAGGAGAAGGTGACGATTGAAGCAATATCATCAGCGCTTGCAATGACCACCCAAGACGTGGAGCATACTTTGCAAGCCATGAAAATGCAAGTTTATCACAAAAGCGATCACAAGATTGTGATTCCGGAGAATCTCATCAAGCAGAGAGAAAGGCAAAAGCTCAAGGTGAGGAGGATACTTGACCCTGCTCGGATCCAGTGGAAACCGCCGGTGTTCACAGCGTCCAACAGGACTTGGGGTTGGTAGAATTGTTGAGGGTGGCGCAGGCGGCAAAACGAAGCGTTCCCATGATTGTGGTTGGCACGACAGATGTCCTTGCGTCCTGATCTATGTGACTTGGTCAGCACTGTTCTTCGTCACTCTGGCTTCTGGTCTTTGCGCTGTTTCCAGAAGAGGGCAAGATGGCGTCGATGTATCTAGTAATTGATCAGGAAGGTGGATCCAAGATGTTGCTGATGAAAATCGCTTTACATCGTGCCTTGACTTCCGACTTCATGCAAGTTTGCAGTCAACTGAAGGTAGTTTTGATTGCTTGGCAGGTGGAGGATGAAACACTCGGGAAACGGGAAACGGGAAACGGGAAACAGGAAACGGGAAACGCGAGACGAAGCCGCGGCCCCACCCAAATCGAACTGATTGTCTGCCTCGCGAGCGTTCACATGAAGGCAATCTGCACATCAGAGAACTAACTCTTGCTGCCAAACCATCCACAGCATGATAGGATCTAGTTCCTTCTGCGCCATTCTGGGCGCGTTCTTGATACGAGAAGCAACGGCGAATGGAGAAACACAGTCTCCTCTTGATGCGGCTGGTAATGCATGTCCGGACTATGCCTCGTATGCCTCTGTTTCGCAGTAAGTAGCTGCCCTGCCCTTCTGCTTCCTCGACATGTCCCATAAGACGTAGATGCTGAGTAGATGCCGAAAATGCGCAGCCGGCCGCTCAGCTCTGGTCCATTGTTGTTGCCTTTCCAGAGACCCGATAAACGTTGTCGCACGTTCCGTTCGGCGGAAATCGAGAGGGTCATTGAGGAAGTCACCTCGAGAATGAAGGATCCCGACTTGGCGCGGCTTTTCGAGAATGCCTTCCCGTCGACAACCGACACCACGATCAAATTCCACACCAGCGGCAAGGATACAGGGTTTGTGCGATTCGGCGGATCAAGGACAGATTTGGACGACGGCGCGTGGCAAGGACCACAGACGTTTGTGATAACGGGCGATATTGTCGCCGAGTGGTTGCGCGATTCGACGAACCAGCTTCGTCCTTACCAGGCCCTAGCCACGAAAGATGCCTCCATTCGCACCTTGATTCTTGGTGCCATCAACACGCAGTCAGAGTACGTCATTGAGTCGCCCTACTGCAACGCCTTCCAGCCGCCCCCCATATCGGACCTACCCATCACGAACAACGGACAGGACGATTTCGTCCACCCCGTGTACGAACCCAATGCGGTATTCGAGTGCAAATACGAGCTCGATTCACTGGCCCATTTCCTGGCCCTCGGGAACGACTTTTACGAACACACGCGTTCAACAGATTTCGTAAACGACAGGTGGATGCTGGCCGTGGACACCCTGCTATACGTCTTGGAACAGCAATCCAAGTCGACCTTTGATCCGACAACGCACGAAGCTCGCGTCAACGACTATATGTTCCAGAGATGGACGAATGCCGGAACCGAGACGCTCAACTTGCAGGGAATGGGCAACCCCCTCAACAGTGGCACAGGGCTTGTGCGGTCCGCCTTTCGACCCAGCGACGATGCGACCATCTTGGGCTTCCTCATTCCTGCCAACGCCATGATGTCTGTTGAGCTTCGGCGTGCCTCCAACGTTCTCAAGGCCGCCGGCAAGGAGTCCCTGGCGAAGACCCTGGAGCGCTGGAGTGAAACGCTGCGGTCCGCCGTTCTCGAACACGGGGTGGTGAGACACAAAAAGTATGGCGATGTTTTCGCCTACGAGGTCGATGGATATGGCTCTTCCATACTGATGGATGATGCCAACTACCCTTCGCTTCTGGCTCTTCCGGTGATGGGGTTCTGCAAAATCGACGATCCGGTTTACCAGAACACCAGGAAAATGCTCTTGGACAGGCTGGGCAATCCTTATTACTTGACAGGAAAAGATATCAAAGGAATAGGCGGTAAGACCAACTACTCTGCCCAAGTAAGAAATTTGAAAAGAGGCTGACTCCCTTTCCCCCCCCCCCCCCCCCCTCTCTTTTTTTAAAAAAAAAAAAAAAAACCTCAAACAGGACCTCATATCGGCCTACGAAATGCGTGGCCAATGAGCCTGCTGATCCAAGCTCAGACGTCGCAAGACGACGAGGAGATTGAGCGATGCCTTGACATGGTCCTCAAGGCCTCCAGGCTAGGTCTCGTCCACGAGAGCGTGAATGTGAACTACTCCAAGCAGTATACCCGGAGCTGGTTTGCGTGGGCGAATGGCGTTTTTGCAGGTACCATTCTTGATTTGGCCAGGAGGAAGCCGCACATTATATTCTCTTCGGGCTCGACTGCCTATGAACCATGATGTGTGTATGTCGTCTGGCTTTTTTTGTTTGTCCTGAAATCATGTTGCTCATTTTGCCTGCCGGCGTGTTTTGTGGTGCGGCAGTGCAGGCTTTGCCGAATCTGCGTCGTCGATTATGTTTTGGGGAAGTTCAAGTGACAAAAAAAATGCAATGAAGATAAAAACATTTGAAAAAATCAAAATACAAAAGAAAGGAGGAACACAAGAAAAAGACAAATCACACCGAAAGTCGCGCGCATCGCATCGAGCATTCTTGCCGTGATTTTAAACAAGCTGGCCGTGCATGCATCACAAAGAGCCGGTATCGCGCGGTACGGAAAAAGCCCCTATCCCTAATTGAAAGTTCGGATAAGCCTCCCTGTCCCACGAGCTTCTACTTCAAAGGCTGTCATGCCAGTCTCTTGTGCAATGATTAACATTTTCAGTGAGCTGTTGGCTACTTTTGTTTGCCCTTTTCAGGCTCTCTTATCATACGTTGCGGCTTATGTTTTTTTTTTAGCTTTTTGTTCCAAGGCAGATATGTTTATTCATCATCTCATGAATATGACGGCGATTAAGAGCGAAGCGCATACCGAAACAGACTTGATTTCGATGCTTCAAGATAGGGCTCCAGGGGAACCATAGATTTATACAAAATTTCTTAGGGTTTAGCTTTCAGGTAGCCAGGATGGGAAGAACGCCATGTCTTTCCGTTCGGTGAGTGTTCTTGACAAAGGTATCACGGCATGGATTGTTGTCATTGGGGTCAATGGGGCCTTGAGAAAAAGGAACGGGGGAAAAGACTATCTGCTCAATGTAGGACGCCTCTTGGTCGTCATTTCTTGTTGAAGAATGACATGATGCTGCCTTGAACCGCTTTGCCGTTAGACTTCTTTGACTTTGCGGATGAGCTTGGAGCGGAAGGCAGCGTTGCCTTTTTGACCGGTGGCTGGGAAGTATCGTCTTCGGAGAAGGATTCCCATCCCGGCTCTTGAATCGTAACTGTGAAAAGCTTCGGTGTTAGCTCATCAAGTTTGCAGACTTGCAATTTGATCGTCGTGGGGTTGCCATACCCATGTACCCTTGCTCATCAAGTATTCGCTTCTTTTGTACCACTCGACGCTTGCCCCGACGTCTTCCGTTATTGACACTTGATATCATCTCAGACGGCGCATCGCTCCCAATCATTGTGGTGTCATGTCCGGCTTCTGCTTCCGCTTCCGCTTCAGGCTCGGGCTCGGGCTCGGGCTCGGGCTCAGGTTCTTGCTCCGGCTCAGGCTCGGAATCCATTGTTTCATCCATCTGCTGGTCAAGTGCGGAACCTTCCTCGGCGCCAGATTTGTCTTCCTCCTCCTCCTCTTCCATCATCCGCCTTAATTCCTCCTCTCTCTGTTTACGAGTTTTCACCTCAGAGCGTAGTTGGGGTTGATCTTTGGTTGGTAAAATATCCGAATCATCAGCGTCGCCGTCATCCGACAGTGCCGTGGTCGACTCCTCATTTTTCGTTGGCTCTGCATTTTTGACGCGTGACTTTGCAGCTGTTTTCGCAAATGATTGAAATATACTCCCAGATGCCATTCGGCAAGTTGATGTCGCTGATGCTGGTTTGCGCGATTGACTTTGCCATCTTTCCTTCGAAGTTTCCTTCGTAGTCGAACACGGCATCGGAGTCTTCTTCGCAGCATCTGCTTGTTCAGCTGCGGGTTTCAAGGGCAAAGTGTTTGAGGATACTACATGAGGGACACTTGTGCGTTCTCGAAGTCGGGCTCTGGAACTGTAAATTCCGCCATGCTTGCTGACAGTCGCCTCGTTCTCTACTCCATTCCTCGGCGCTCTGCTGCTCGCATGACTCTCACAATCCTGTAACCAGGGGTTTGCCACACCAGTGGGCGAAAGGCCATATATGTGTATTGAAGACACAGATTGGTACGACCGTAGCTCCTCTACGAGATGGTCAAATTCAGTCCAGTTGATGGGAGAGGACCACTTACCTTGCAGACTCTCTTCCCCTACTAATATCAATTTGCTTCGTTTTGCCAGATGAAACAATTCACTTGGCTGAGAAGACGATTCTGTGTTTTCATCGTCATCGTCTATCTGACTTGACGGTATTACTGTGCCGTAAACCAGATATGTAGCTCGAATGGCATTTTTATGTTGAAGACCTTCCGATTGATGAAACTGAAACAGCAAGCTAAAAAAATATATTTAGAGGAAAGAGAATCATAAAGACAATCAACAACAAGTATGATTCAAGGAAGGTATACCCTTTGGCAGCATTGACATGAATACCCAAGGCTCTGCTCAGTCCGCGATACGTGATCTGTTCCGGTCAGTAGAAAAACTTAGAGAGCGAGAATCGAGGCTCACCGATCTTTTCTCGCTGAGTAGACGATCTGTAAGAAATCTTTGATGTTCGTCCATAAATGCCATTTCAATGTTCGAGTTTCACTGTGAATAAACATTGTATGTGAGACCATGCTTCCTTTACGATATGTGGAGAAACGCGGAACGCCTTTCGCGTTCCGATAGAAACGCGACATCACGTGAAATTTTCGCAAATGACGGGTTCGTCCAGCGGAGGTCATGCTGTAGTGAGTGCACTGCAGTGCCCGAGTCCTCATGAGAGTCGAGAGTCATGGCCAGGAACAAAACGAGAAGAACTTACAGGTATTGACTTACAAAAAAAAAACAATTTTGTTGGCGATTGCGCATACGGACGAATGCGCGCTCCTCTGCGACACGGAACAGGGTGACGAGAAATAAGCAAAGACAACCCGTCAGCGTTTTTAAGTGCGTATCAATGATTTGCATATTTTGCCTTTTCAATATGCTAAAATTCTTCAAGTACTATATAACCTGTCCAAAAATAAATACCGTCGAACTCTCGCCCCGAAATCGATGGAGATGGATAATGTTCCCGACTCGACAGACTGGCTGCAGACGCCACTTGCCTGTATGGCTGCGGTGGATGCAGCTTTACGCTGTCAAGTCTGCAAAGATTTCTTCCACACCCCCATGATAACGTCCTGCTCACACACCTTTTGCTCTCTTTGCATTCGCAGGGCGTTGTCGAGCGATGGGAAATGCCCCCTCTGTCGTAGCCCTGAGCAGGAGCTGAAACTACGAAGTAACTGGTCAATGGCAGACACAGTAGAGGCATTTTCTAGGGCCCGGCTACCTGCTTTAGACCTAGCCCGCACATCGAGCAGTGGTTCTTCCATGTCTAAGCGGAAGTCGGAACATGAGAGACACGAAACGCTTCTGCCTGAGGGGCAAAAGCGAAGGCGGACATCAGCACGGCTAAGTAGCCAGAAGAATAATGATGGAGAAGACTCGCTCAGAAGTTCGCAACGACTGGAGACTTTGACAGCGTCGGATGGAGATGAATACAGTGATAAGCAGAATGACATGACTTATTCCAGCAACAGTATGTTGTGCCATCAACTTCCATCATTAGAGCACACCGTCTCACTCCTTCTTCTTAGCTGTTGATATGGTTCCTTGTCCCTCGTGCCAGAAGCATATGAAAGCTTGGAAGGTCTTCCAGCACCTGGAGTCATGTCCAGGGCCAATTGCAGAGTCAGGGCCAAGCAATCCCACCATCAGTCTACAACGACTACAACAAGTGCGACAACGAAAGTCCATTGAACGACTTCCAGCTCTGAATTACTCGATACTCAAGGATCAAGCTCTCAGGAGGAAACTGGCAGAACTGGGACTGTCGAACCAGGGTCCTCGCATACTTCTTGAAAAGCGTCACAAAGAATGGATCAACCTTTGGAACGCGAACTGCGACGCTGCCGAGCCTAAAAGACGGACCCAACTTCTACAGGACTTGGATATTTGGGAGAGAACTCAGGGGTATCGAGCATCGCCCGCTGGACCAGCTGCATTAAACGCGGCGTTGATCAAGGATAAAAACTTTGATGGCGCCGCTTGGGCCGCTAGGCATGATTCATCCTTCAAGGATCTCATCGCCAGTGCTCGCAACAACATAACAAAGACGAACACAGTAGTCAAAGACGCAGACACGGACACAGACAAAGACAAAGAAGAAGACAAAGATGAAGCGGGACAACAACCGAACGCTCAGCAACCTATTCAGCAGGTTTTGGCCCCTCCACAAGAGCTTCCAAACCATGACCAAGGCGCGAACGATGTGCGTCTAGATTTGCGGCAGGAGTCTGAGGGAGTAGGAAAATGACTTTCGTCTGGGCGTTTTGCCCCGGTCTGGCTCTGATAACGAGTACCAAATCATTCTGCATTAGCGATCCGAAAACTGAGAACACCACCCGCAGAGAGTCAAAGTCTGACTCATTATGCTCGTGTATAACTGCGTTTGGAAGGACACCACACGAGGGTGCTTTGTAGCACACTTATATTTGCCCCTCAACGAGATGGCACACCTTTCCTGCCAGAGGCTGCCACATCCAAAGCTCGGGAGATGCATCGGTCCGTGGGATGTGACATCCTGAGCTCAACTACACGCTCGGAGATTTTCTTTGGAATTGATTCATATTTAGGGTCAATCAAAGACAATTGGCTTGTGCTGGCCAGACCATTGATGCATCTTCAAAGAAGTCAATATTTCAAATCCATTAACTATTTCTCGTCCTGACTTTGTTCAAGCGAAAGTTGAGCGACTCGTCTCTCCATAGTTGGTGTCAACATCTCGGCACGATTCGAAGGCGATGCGGAGGGTGGCTCGGGTAGTTTGGATAACACCAACTGTGCCTCTTGCGCTTCTGTGGACGCTCCTTGTTGGTTCTCAGCCTCGTGAGAGGAGGCATCCTGTTGGCGAGCCCCTTCCCTCAATGCTGCTAGCTCCTCATCTAGCTCGGCTTCATCCACGTGTTCTGTGGTTGTTTCCGACAAAATTGCTGCCACTTCGTCTGTCTCACACATTTGTTCACGTATCTGGTCCATGAGCTCTTCCACTGGAGCGCTACCTCCAACGCGAGAGTTCAAGCTCTTGAGCGCAGTTGCCGACGAATTCAGGATCTTGACAAGCTGCACTTGATCGGAAGCCTGTTCCATCTTGGCAGCGACGTCCTCAAGCTGATTCAATGTGGCGTATCGCCGCGACAGTGACGTTTCGGCCAGCTTTTTCGACTTCAACGCGGCCAGCGCTGCTATACGGTTATTTTTCTGCAGTGCAGACTTGGCATCGTCCTGCAACTGTACGAGTCGGTTATTCAAAATATCAGTTTGGTGCTTTATATTGGCAATCAACTCTTTTATTGACGCTGCCGCCGCATCTTCCTGAGTTATCGTGCATTCATCTGAGGCGTCTCGAATGCGCACTATTGCACCATCGTAATCGATCAAATGACGGTCTCTAGACAGCGAAAGAAGCAAGACTTCCACATCTTCCTCGCTCAGGAGCAATCCTGGTACCAGCTGATTTGCAAATGAAGTCCGAAAATGCAACTTTGTAAAGACACGATCGAATCGAGTTACCTTGCCAGCTGCTTGTGCTTGGAATGCCTGACAGACCGCATCCACATTGCTGGTCAGGACATACCGCCCCCTGGGCAAGACATCTTCACCACTGTCTCTGTTCATAATCCCGAGCTTTTCAAAGGTCCACTCAGCGGCCCTCCAGGTCAAAGATGGCAAGGTCAGAGGATACGTCATTGAAGATGGCCGCAAGAAACTATCAAAGGGTATAAATTTTCGACGCGAGATTGCGTCTCGTATGGCGGAGCTCAGGGCTAGAGGCTGACCGTATTGCTTGCTTTCCAGTGCGCGTGAGAGACCCCCGTCTACACTCAGAACTAGGGCACTCGAGCGCGGCTCAGCGTTAGATAGAAGACCATGAAATGCCAAGCAAGACAGACCATCTTGCCAGGCGATAACATTTGCACTATATCCGTCCGGATTTAGCGTTCTCTGTGATCGGAAATCTGCATAGAGTGCAGGCAAACGAGCTCTACCGTATCAAACTTGAATGTTAGTGATGTATGAAATGTCATGATGAGGAAAGCGGCTTGCATACTTGCGAAAGTTGGGATCATGTTCCGACAAGTATTGCACTAGATCATGCATCTCGCAGTCGTGTTGTTTCACTCAAGAAAAGGAGAGAAGCCCTGAAACTAAGCGGCTCTGGTGTTCACTGAACGGAAAGTCGTGTAGAAACGCGGTTTGCCTTTCACTTTTGTTTTCCTTGTGCTCGGGAGGGAGCTGGCGGAATATTGACTTCATTAGTGCCACTATGCGTTTGTAGGTAGTCGCGCTGTATAGGTACCTACAGGTAGGTAGGTAGGCATCTAATTGGTAGGGTCATTCCTTTGTGGGGGTACCCCCTTATCTAATCAATGATAGATCTTAGCCCCTTGATGCTTAGTTTTTAATATATAAAGGTATTTTTATAAAATATGTTAAAGGAGAAAAAGCGTATATTTCAGATAGAAGAAAAGTAATAATTTAAGTATACAGTTAATATGAAAAACTTACTTCTCTCTTACTTTAGGTAATAATATTAAATTATTTTAGGAGTACTTACTACTCTTAACCCCCACGCGCCCTTAGGATATATACAGCGTTCCGCCCTTAATTGGGGCTCCCTTCCTTTTTTCTTTGTATTGTATCTATTCATGTAGATTAATATCAAGTATTCACATCAGTGCGCGTTCCGTGCTAGAGCTGTACATCGCCAATACGCCAAGGTAGGCATGGTCCATGGACTCATGAAGGCGCTCAAAGCAACAGTGCGCTTTTTTTTAACCCCATGTTTGACAACCCAGACGGTCTTCACAAAGCCAAGGCGGATCTGCAACAAAATAGGAAGCCCAATCGGATAGATACATGTCGCTTGCAAGATGGCATGATCTTGATAAACGAAGCCCGTGAGATATATTGCGGTCAAGCAAGGTCGCAAGCGGAACATTTCAAACAGCCGGGACCCATTCCAAGTACTGTGAAGCTTCTCAGCAAACCATTGCCAGCCACAAGGGGAAAAAATCGAAAATCTAGCTTGAATCCAGCAATGGTATCCGAGTCAAATCTCATCTGCTTGCGGCTTCTTCCGTGGTGGTGCCGCCTCTCGTACAAGAGTATCTTTGAAAAAGCCTTCGCTCTATTCAGATCAGATGTTGGCGGCGAATGCCTGGCTCTCGAAGTCGGGACTTCTCAGTTCTTCTTCCCGGTCGATATCTTGTCCGGATTCGTAGTCCAGACCCAAATTCTGAGAAACGTGAAGCTGTAGCGATTCAATGTATTCCAATGCGATCCGGAACGGTATCACGACTCCTTTGCCATCGGACTGGACTGCGTTGATCCTGCGTGTTTCGCTTAAGCATTTTTGTGCCGGAAGATATTTGCCTTGTTGACACCAAGCTTCGGCAGCCAGAATACTCCACATAGCAGCTTTTCTCTTCCGACTTCCCCAGCTCCAGCTACCAACGCCGAGTTTAGATGAGTAGCAGAAGGAAAGCCGCTCCTTCAACAGAGCCTCTCCAACTCGACCCAACATTCGAGCCTCGAGCAATCGGACAGCCCACCTGCCAGCCTCATCAACACTGGTACCACCCCTTGCACGCAGCAACTCCACTCCAATAAGTAAACAGCGGGCTGCTCCAAAAGAGTCGCCGCAACGATTATTGTACGAATAAAATGCTGATTCAAACATCTGTTCAATGCTGTCACCCCGAGCCTTGGAAGTGAGATTCCGATGTACCAGCAACAAGCTGACGGCGGCCATTTCATTGGTCGCTGCATGATATTTCCAGGCTTTCGACTCGCTGAAATCGGATCGCAAGAGGTCATATGTCGAGTAAGCCAACTTCCAATCCCGTAGCATGAAGGCGTAATCCGCAAGTTTCCGCATGATCGCCTCTGCAGTTTCAGGGCGATAATATCCCAAAGTTTCATAGCCATCCCTGGAACTCGGGCTGGTTCCGGACGAAGTACGAGATCCGGCCCCGAATCCAGTCCATCTTCGTGAGAGATTCATAAATCGACCTGTTATACCTTTTCGACGAGAAGCAACCTGGTCGTTCCAAACTGATATGTGACGCTCCATAGTGGGAATGATAGATTGTGTTACCAATTCTCGGACGAACGTCCGTATTGCAATAGCATCAGATTCAAATATGTTGTGGGTCGAGCTGTCCAAATCTTCTTCGCTTTCCGTCTTTCGGATTCTCGCTAGTTCTTCAGCTGCCGACATCCATGTGCTCTCGGGAAGTGGCATGCTGTCATCGTCCGTTTCCGCGCTCTTGCTACATCTCAATCGGAGTAGATGACAATGAAGACCCAGCTGACGCTTCATTTGCTCGAACAAGCCCATCGACTTGGTAATGTCATCGCTGTCTTCGTCATGAACCAAGACGTAATATCTCAAGTAGTCATGATCTACCCATGGTGGCAGCCTTTTCTCTCCGTAATTGCTGTCGGCGTATAGTTTTCTCAGTTCCTCAATGGGCGACTCATTCCGAGAGCTTATGGCTATGACACAGGCAACAGGGTGTGCAAATGTCTCGTGTGGCACTGCCGACGTGCCGGACAGTATGCGTCTCAAATACAAAGAATAGTATGGCGACGCGACTTCATGTTCTAGCTTGTTGGTCGAGGCACTTGCCGTTAGTAACGATGGCTTGATGAAGGACTGCTCAGCGAAAGTCAAATGTCGTTCCACTAAGTTGTCTACGTCAGCAAGAAGAGCCTTATCCCTTTCCGTGCTTTGACCAGTGCCGCTGAGCCTTTCACCGTCGCTCATTTTTGGCTCGGATGTATATTCTGAACCATCCATGTGATCACTCAACCTCGTAAACCGGACTGAGAAGTCTTCGAAACATCTGCTCACGCCGCTGCTATCTCGTACGTTGATTTTGCCCTGACACATCTCCCCGAACGGTCGTAACAGCTCCCAGAGGCCTTGTTGGAAACCCTTTTTCAACATCAAGTTCTCCGTGTCCTCGGAAGCATAGACTGACACATGGGGAACAAAAGATCGAATGATTTGGTGCGAAAGATCTCTTGGATCCTCGATCAAAGTGGCCCGTGGCCTCTGTGTAGAAGGAAGTTGGAACGCAGATTCTGGGAGCAGCATCGCTGGTGACCCGAGGCGCACAGGCGACATTGGGCGAGACGTAGGGGGTGATAGTGTGCGAGCATGCAATGAGGGTGCAGAAGATGTCGCGCATTTCGAGGAAAGAATCTGTACAGAGGAGAGACGGGGACTCTCGGCAGAAGCCATGAAGGTGTCAGACTCAGGGTCTGTCACAAAAGATCCATCTCGTCCCGATTGTGACATTAATGCGGCTCGATGAGGTGCTCGGTGTGGACTAAATTATGCGGAATGGACCTTTTATTTTTTAAGAATAGTTGGATTAGACCAGATGTTCTCAAACAAATGCCATCCGGATGGTATTATATCGTGTTATAGCTCCCAAAGATGTTCCATGTCGTTGAAGCAATGTCAGGTCAGGCTTGTTTCGATACTAGTACATGTGGTACTTCGGTCTACCCGTGCCACGCTCCACTTTTGTGGGTCTCCACCCTACATCACTCTCTATCGAGATTCTTCAACTCACAGTCATATGTCTTCCGACAAACCAATAGGTAGGCATCTGGCCGCTTGTTCATGTCGCGTCGCGGATTTTTACTGACAAATACCTGTTAGCAGCAAACATTGTACCTGGCACTCATACCTGGGGAAAGACAGTCGGTCTATTTTGATGCGGCTGGGGCAATTTGCCTCTTTGACAGCGTTTAGATATGCCTACAGATTTGGCAAACTATCTCGCATCGAGATATCTTGTCGCCGACTCGGAGCCGTCGTCGAAGAGGCGCAAGCGAAAGTCAGCACCAAAATATGCAGGACTCATAATCAATGAAGATGACGACTGGGGTTCGAACCAGTCGGCCACAAGAACCGATGACGTCGTCGAACATCTGCCGCAGACAGTGTCTGGAACTACCGCGGATTTCCGGAGGTCCAAGAAGAGTAACTGGAAGAAAGTAGGGACAAACGACGCGGCATATGTGGACGAAGATGCAGCTACCGCAAATACAATTCTTGCCTCAGCAGTGGCGGAGAGAAACGCGAGGCTGGCCGGCGATGACGAGCTGCCCGTGGTGGAAAGTGCACCGGATGTTGTGAAGATGAGTGACGGCACTTATGCCGGTCTACAAACTGCCTCGGCTGTCTCTGCGCAGTTAGAACGGCGCAATCGAGAAGAGCGAGAGCAATTCGAGCTACACAGGCTATCCGCTAAGGAGGAAGAGACTGTGTATCGTGATGCGACTGGCCGAAGAGTAGACCTCTCCATGAAACGAGCAGAGGCGAGAAAAGCCGCGGCTGCTGCCGAAGACAAGGAGAGGGGGGCGAAGCAAGCTTTGAAGGGAAAAGTGCAGTTGGAAAAAGCGAGACAACGTGCTGAACAGCTACAGGATGCCAAGCTTCTACCTTTTGCGCGCACGGTGGACGACGCAGATCTGAACAAGGAAATGAAGGAACGAGATAGATGGAATGACCCATTACTTCAGTTTAGGGGAGAAAGCAAAGACGATGTAGCGAAAACATGGCAGCGCAGCGGGAACAAACCATCCTTTTCTGGCGCCGCCCCGCCGAACCGTTACGGCATCAAACCTGGGTATCGCTGGGACGGAGTTGACAGAGGTATAGGGTTTGAAACAGAGAGGTTTAGGGCTTTGAACAGGCGTGACAGACTCAAAAATCTGGATTACTCCTGGCAGCTTGATGAATAAGTATAATATTTAATGTCTTGATACCCATTTTAGTACCACATTCCGGTGATCAATGTGTAGCAAAAAAACATCCAAGTGTTGGTTAGAGCATCTATCCCACGGTCCGTCACTTACGCCGGCGAAGGCGTTTGTCTTGTCCATAGTCACAAAATTGCTTCACTAGTTTGATCCAATCGCCTTTGTTCATCTGACCGGGACGGTCGCCAACGCGACCATGAAACTGCTTCACTAAATCCTGAAGCGAGATACCATCTGCTGGAATCTTTTCCACAATCTCCCAAGACTCTATGCCGGCGCTGGTTTTCGAGCTGGGGGATGCTACACAGGGAATGGTCAGTATGAAGTCCGAAAGCTGGTGCTGTCACATTTGTGATGAAGACCGCGATTCTTACCGGCAGGGACAGAGGTAGGGCTACCCGCTCTGGACGCAGCGCCTCTTGAACTGCCGCTGACCAATTTCACAGCCTTTCTCTGATGAATAGCACTGTCAGGCATCTCGCCTGCTGTTGCCTCTACATCACTCCCAGGGCTTTGGCCAGCCGGATTCCGACGGAGCGACTGAGATTGCAAAGCCGGACTGCCAGAGCGACTTCCAGTAGCGGTGACAGCGGTCGTTTTCAATTTCTTTCGTGTTGATTCATTTCCACTCGACTCGGACAGCGTCGGCGAGCCGGCCCTCTTCAGTGACTTCGTCTTTCTGTTTTGTTCGCTTTGTTTTGGTTTTCCTAGTGGCGGCATGGACCCTTTGGAGCCGTGCCCTTTCGGTTTCTCTTTGGATTCAATATGAGATTCCTTGTCCGCCGCCTTTTTATCCTCTTCATTATTTTCTTCATCTTCTTCCTCACTCGAACCGTCCTCAGACTGGAAGACTTCTTGCTTAGTACATAATGGCCAAAGTGCTTGGGTAATTGACCTACCGAGCTACTCCAAGGGTTTTCCTCCGATTTGTCACTTTCGTAAATGTCCTCTCGGTCTCGCTTGATCAGTGCCTTTTTCGTAGTCTTGCCGTATTTCTGTCGCTCGACTTCTTCTCGTAATCGCTCCTGCAGCTCTTTGTCTACCTCCCGTTCGTCACCTTCTCCAAACAAATTCGCTCCCAGTTGCTCCCGCCGTATACGTTCTTTGGACTCTTTTGCGTCATCATCTTCCATTCGTTCAAAATACGGTGTTTCGTCGTCATCCTGAAATTCATCCCCAGATATGTCTAGTTCGTCATGGTCAAGCTTCTCCGAACGCGAAGCGGCCTTGAAAGTGGCGCTCTCAGTTTTGACCATCTGCCCACGGCCATAGAGAAGTTTCCTAGTCGCTTCCAGATCAAATTGTCCCGCCCTCTTCTCTTCATCTTTCATGACCCACCTGCCAACATCAACCTTTCGATTCATAAAAGCCTCGGCCTGGTCAATGGTGAAGGGTTGGAAGGGCGGTTTCGATGTGAATCTGTACCACTTTTCCAAGGGTACCATGCGAAACACGGACTGATCAATCATGAATGCAACATTGGCTTCAGAAAGCGCCGCAACATAATTGCCCACCCAGACATTCTTCCCGTCGGCATCTTCAAGATGCCATGGTAAGGCTTCCTCATATCGAAGATCTGATTCCTTCTTGGCTGCCTCGGATTTAGGGGCCCTGTTAAACATGGTCCTTTCCTCCTTCTGTTTTTTCGGACGTTTTGGATTTACTTCTTGCATCACCGGCGCAATTTTCGCCTGATCAACAGCGCGCTGGGCTTCTCTCTCGGCCTTAAGTTGTGATTGCCTTTCTAATTCCTTTTCATCAAGTTGCGGTGCCACAGGCTCTTGCTCTTTGACAGCTCGTCCTGGGGGAGGTTGACGGGCGTCTCGCCGATGTAATATGACGGGACGGGCAAATTCATCTTGACAAGACGGGTCGACAGGATTGTCCGAAACGCGAGGTTGCGAAAACTTCATTAGATGGTATCTTACGCCGTCCAATAAAGCCTTCTTTGTAGTCATTATGGGAATGTCGGTATATGGATGCGGTGGAGGTGGTTCGGACCAGCCTCCATATTGCCTTCGTAACTCGTCCATGTTTGGCTTTGCGCCGTTCACCACTGCAGACTGTAGCGGATTATTAGGTGTCAATTTTGCAGTCGGCTGTCCTGGACCTTGGCTGGAGGCATTGGGAGGAGGATTAGCCGGCCTTGGTTTTCTGCGCATCGGGCGCAGTGGATTGGATTTTGGACCTCTATGGGCTCCATTTTGTGTGTTCGGCCGTCGACCAGTCATTTCTTGGAGAGGACGTCCGATGTGAGATGGACTCTAAAAGCACCTAGATAGAGGTGCCCTGAGACTGCTGTCCGGCAATAGTCTCATGCGAGCCAGAGTTGCGCGTCGGCGTTCGAATCGATGCCAGAGCTCGCGTCGGGCCCTGCTGCGAATGTATCTCGTCCCAAACTCCGTCCAGGGTGTGTAATGCTTAGAGCTCAGCCGACGATAAGTATGTTGAGAGTATGGCTTGAGCGATAAGTTGCATCTGCACGTTAAGGTCGAGCAACAATGTGCAGGAAAACGAGTCTGGTGATCGTAGATGGCTGTTGGCTGCACGGGGCAGCTTGCCTCAGTTGCCTGTCGAGGGTGCCCACAAAATCAGGCAAAAGAAAGCGGAGACTCCCCAGGACCTATTGGTGTCTCCAGTCAGATTCACAGGTTTCCTTTTTAAACCTTCGCCTTTTCCAGCATTTGCACTTCAACTACGACTATTCTTGCATTTTTACGACTCACGGCTCCGAAAAAGCTACCGAATTGCTCCTTGTTACCTGTCTTGCTGGATAATTGAACATCACGAAAGGACAGCCTCTGCCCAGCAGATCTTGGTACATGCGCGGACATTTTGGTCGATTGATCCCACGCGCTCCACTCAACGTCCGAATGGGCGCACATACGGCAACTTATCATCCTGATCGCACTCTCTCTCCACTCGTCCGCGGAAGCCTGGCGCTTTCCTGCCAGGGCCCTACAAAAGCTGCTGATCATTGTTCTTGTATCATCTGTGCTTTGCCTCGGCCAAGAATTGGCTGCCGACTGGCCGGGCTATTCGAGCACCGAACCATCTCTGCAGCCTGACCTGACGCGATAGCTACCAGACGTCTCGTCCATCATCCTAGACTTCAGTTTTGTTTGGTATAAAAAACGTTTTTCTTTTTGGATTTAGGCTGAAAGGTAGCCGGGCATGACATAGTTGAGGCCCTGGTCGTTGGTTATTCCGCACTATTTGACATGACTTCACGCTGTCATTGTTTTCCCGAACTTGTTCCTTCTGCGCTTTAATACCTCACATCAAAACTCTCACGATCGGACCAATTGTTAGACTTCTTAGGCAGTGTGGCAGGTGCCCAAGCTCTCACGATGCCAATCGATGGTACTGAAGTCGACTCTGGGCTCGGGAATCGTTTTCGAGGCTTGGCCATCACCAATCAAGCGCCACAAAACGAAGAAGCCCGACCATTCATGGGGACAAGAGGGGATTTGACAAGATCAACGGGCTCTTTCACGCATTGGGACCGTCATGCTTCATTTGAGCAACCACCCCAAGCGGCGTCAGATTTCAATCGGGTAACGCCTCCTATCAAAAGTAGCAAGCGACGCCCGAATCAGGCCCAAAGACGCCAGATCAATACGGAACTATCTGCTTCCATGGCATCACATTGGACCCCAGGCCATACTTTACAACAGGCTGTACAACAGCCTGATCTACAACATGTCAGATCCGCTTCTCACCCTTTTCATTTCCAAGGAGGAATGCATTCTACTGTTGTACGTGGCGAGCGCCAAGTACCGGGGTATTGGCCAGAATCAAACGCACAAAACACAACTTGGTATAATCCTAATGCGCCTCCGCCTCCAACGGTTGCAGAAAGCCACACAAATGTTCCCCAACACTTGAACTGGCATTCAGGACACTCTCCGGCCCGCCATCCTGCGAACTACGTCCCTCCCACTTCTCAGCATAATGATAGACGACAGTCTACCAAACCAGATGGCATTGTTCACGAGGCTGCTCTGTTGGATAAACTTTGTCACGAGGTCGTAAGAGACTCTGAAATAGATCGCCACGAGATTGTTCAAAAGGAGAATTTCAGACAAAAAGTTGAGGCCATTTGCCAGCAAGTCATTGCTGATTACGAGTGTCAGAATGGCTTTTTGTCAAGTTTCCCTAAATCTTCCGTTGAGCTTACGTGCTTTGGAAGCATGTCGTCGGGCTTCGCTACCAAATTCTCGGATATGGACCTCGGGCTCTTCTCACCTTTTTCAAAAATTCAACCGGACTCGGCCAGGTCTCCTATTCCCCGATTGATAGAAAAGAGATTTTTGGAAGCTGGATACGGCGCGCGTCTGTTGAGCCGTACTAGAGTGCCCATCATCAAACTCTGCGAAATTCCTTCCCAGGAACTGCGTTGTGCACTGCTGGCCGAGCGTGCGAAGTGGGAGAGTGGTGCTGACTCGGATGGGGCAGAAGGACTTGAAGACAAACTTCAGGACCTGGACAGTCAGCTCGGTGCCATAAATGGTGCAAAAGGAGTAGAGGTCGGGGTTGAATCCCCTGCTTGCACAGATTCCCAGCTCACGACCGACCAGCCTCATAGCGAATCTGAACGAGTTGACCTGAAACAAAACGCCAATAGCTCCCTAACGGCATATTACGGCCTCGCCAAGAGGTTCCTGAGGAGAGCTGGCGGTCGTGATATAACCATGTCCAATCATCGTGAATTCCGCAGGTCAGATTGGGCGATTTTGAACCGTGTCTGTCAAGCATTTGTGCAGGGGCTGTATGACGATTTGCTCCGGCAACGATTGGCGTCCCGGCTGTCTCTTTCATTCGAGAACTCTGCGACAGGTTCTTTCAACAGATCACTTGCGGGGGTTTTCACACAGATCGAAGGTGAGCGAGTCATACTTGATTGGGAACACTTTGTCGCAAAAGATGCTCTCCAGGACTCGACTGGTCGAGTTGACCAAGTAACAAGGAGTTGGGTGGCAGTCCAAAACAACGTATTTTACGCGGACGATCCTCTTGGGTACAACAAAGAACTTCAATGTGCCCTGGAGCGATTGAAAAGTCTACCAGAGATCCAACTCATGCAATTTGGCCAGAATTCAAAAGAGACCCCTGCAGAGTATTACTTCAGGGCACGCAACCTCGTATCCAAATTCGGCGGGTCAGACCCCGACAAATCCAAGTCTGCAGGGCAGCGAGTCGCTCTAGCATATATTTCTGGAATACAAGACGAGTCTATTCGCAACATGATGGCCGATGCAAATGAAAACCTCACTTTTGAGCAGCTCGGTCAAAAACACAAATGTCTGCAGCTGGCTCGCGAACTCGAGACAGCAATCAGCCACGAACTGTATGATCAGCATCTCGCGAGGGATATCAACGAATACATTAAACTGCTAAGAATGCCTCTTGTCAAAGTAAATATATCTCACAAGCGAGTCGCTTTCAGAGTTCCAGTGCCGAAGGAATTATTACCGATACTCTCCAGGATTCGGCTGCTGCAGGACCCTCGCAAACTGGCAATCAATCAACGGCGAAGTAGATTCAAGGATCCCCTGGAGTTTCCGAATAGTGGTGTCGGTGTTCAGTGTGACATCAATTTTTCGGCCCATCTAGCGCTTCAAAACACCAGGCTACTTCGTTGCTACTCACTTACCGACCCTCGAGTTCGGCCTATGGTTCTATTCATCAAACAGTGGGCAAAAGTCCGCGGGATCAACTCTGGCTATCGGGGCACATTGAGTAGCTATGGATACGTGCTCATGGTACTTCACTACCTCGTCAACGTGACAAAACCTTTTGTATGTCCGAATCTTCAGCACTTAGTATCTTCGACGGGCGAAATGCAAGCACGTGCTATATACCAAGACGATGCAAGATTGGTCGGCTATAATGTGCAGTTTTGGCAGAATGAGCCTGAGATCAGTCGGCTCGCAGCTAGCTGTCAGTTGACATACAACACAGAGAGCATAGGCCATCTCATCCGAGGCTTCTTCGAATACTTTGCCCAGAGTGGATTTATGGGTCATGGATTGGGCAAGGGATTTGATTGGGGGCGTGATGTACTCAGCCTTCGAACGCCCGGTGGCCTCTTGACAAAAGAAGAGAAAGGCTGGACTGGGGCCAAAACGGTTATTGAAGGTCATAATGCCACACGGAGTCGAGACTCAACTCAGGGTGGAGCATCTACCCATGTGAAAGAAGTGAGGCATCGATATCTGTTTGCCATTGAGGACCCTTTCGAGCTAGATCATAATGTTGCCCGAACTGTGACACACAATGGCATTGTGGCAATACGGGATGAGTTTCGGCGAGCTTGGAGACTCATTCGGACAAGCAGCAGAGGCTGGAGCGAGGACCTGTTCAGTGATGTCACGAAGACGACGGATGATCCTGGCTCGTTTGAACAGCTTCTTGAAGAAATACATGGCCCCAAAGAACTTTGGTAGCAATTCTAGATGATATTTTCTGAATATGACTCATCAGCCGAAGCTGAGTAGCCGCAACGTTTTGCGACATTTCGAGACATAAATCCATCCGTGAGAGGAGCCCATTTTGAAGCATATGTAGAGATACCATAAATCACATCCACTCCTGTCGTGACTTTCTGCTCCCTAGAACGTTATCGGACATGACGAATTGGTTGACGTCTTTAATCAGTGAATAATGAGCTAAACATATTGTTTCTATGGAGTGATCTGAGATTCGGCACAGTGCAGTCAACGAGGGGATCTTTGTCAACTGTCTCAGTTTCTTCTGTGTGAGAAACGTTGTGGCCAATCTGCAATCCCCCCGCTCGGGCCGTAGGAATGGTGCTGCTTATGCTCTCAAGGAGTGTACCTTGACAGAGTTCGTTGACTGCTCCCAGAGAGTCGTCAAAGTTGGGGAAATGTGCCACAGGTGGGAGTTGAGATAGGATGGCGCGAACATCCCCAATCTCCATAACTTCCTGTTTTAAAGGCTGTAGTCCTACATACTCCAGGACTTGCTGCAGAATTCGGAAGGAGTACAGAATCCCTTGGATCTGCGCATACAAATGAATGTCGGCCCACGAACCATGAGTGTGGATTCTGCTCGGTTTGAGATCATTGATTCTCTCGTATATTCTGAGTAAAACTGGTTCCCTGTCTTGTTGTTGGGAATCCGACGTCTCCAGTGCGATTCCTAGAGCAATCCAAAACCGATGATCGCCACAATTGAAGGACCCCTTCAGTTTCGTACTACACGACACGATTTCTTTCATGCGACGTTTGGCGAGACTCAATGACAGCAGTCGTATTTCTCTCCCTGTAGACGACAGGGTTTGGACGCGTCTAAATTCATGAACACTTGTAGGGTGTTCATGTCCAGGATTAAGGGAATACTTTCCGACTGAGTATGCTAATTGGCGGATACAAGTACTAGGGTCCCATGCACTTCTGAGTGTCGGGCACTCCAACAGTGGCGGCAAGAACATCCTAATTGGTGACTGCAGCGATTTCCCTTTGCGTAGCAGATAAAATTCCATGACCATCTCGGAAATTCTGGGGTCTTGAGAGTTAAGAAATGGTAATTTGCTTTGGCCATCCTCCATAAAGTTTGACGACCCTAATGTAGTAAACTGCTCTTGGAACTTGAGGTACGCGGCGGATTGTGATAATGGTCTTGAGCTCTTGAGGATTATCTGTGAAAAGTTCGCATTCGGAGATAGCTGACGTTCATAGGCTAGCTGAAGTGCTTTTTCTGGATATCTTAAGCCAATTGCTTTGAATATTTTCTCGGGAACAAAACTTGCGAATGTTATCCTGGAGAGTGAATCCTCCCTGATATCGCGAAAGAAGGCAACGCGGCCATGCCCGAGGTCATGGACCAGCAGGTCAGAATCTGATGTAAGGACAGTCCCGCCTTTTCTGCTAACATCCTCGGCGCAAAACTGATCAGCTTCACCAGGGACAACCTGAATGACGCTCCGGTATGTGGGATGCTTTTTTAGAGCATCAATGATGGCAGGCACCAGAAAACATGGATCAATCAGCTTCTTTGAAACTGTGACATCAACCGAGAAGAGGTTCAAGTCGGCTTCGTCGCAATCTTGCACAATATACGATGCGGGACAGCCATGCATGGTCGATTCATGTAAGTTGCTCAGTTGGGTATTTAGCCTTTTCATCCGGCTCATGCGGACTTCCAGCTTCGGTTCAGGGAGATAGCCATCGAAGTAGATACTTCTGCTGGACATAACAGTTAGAGATGAGAACCTACATCACAGCATCGCAGGCCAGAACCCCTGGTTCGTACCGGCATGCACGATGTGCTTCGACTTACACGGATACGCCCTTGAGGACTATCTTATCAAGCCAGGATACAACAACGTGACCGAGAAGACGATAAGAGGGTAGATCAAGACCGTTCGCTCTGCATAGATGCAGGGCATGATAAGCCAACGCAGGGCCATCTATGGTGATAACGTCGCCATCGAGTATCTCCACACGCGCGTAGGGTCGAAGACTCGTGTAAAGGCGAGAAACTCCCATCTGGAAAAGATATTAGACGTTGTCAAAGTTCACTTCATCGAGAGCGCCGGCAGTACAGTGAGTCTGCTAGCTCTTGAGTCTCAAGCCATCACACATCATGCTTCTCCGTCGTCAAGTCGCATCGCTAGGGCACTGACCTACCTGTTAGCAGCGGCCGAGCGAGTTTGATCAGTGCTGGTGGTTGTCATCACCTAACCAGTCCAACAGGGCCATAAACAAAGAATCACCTTGCGCACTGTATCCAGCCAGGCACTGCGGGGTCAGGGCCAGGTGACCGAAACCCCCGAGGCACAGCCGCGTACTGTGCATCAAACGACTGGTTCATACGGTATCCCACCTCAGCGACCCATTTAAAATTGGACCGGAAAAAAATATTAGCTCACGCAACTTCTCCTCGCCTCAACTTCTCAGGCGTTGTGCTACTTTCACACAATGCGCAATACACTGATCTTCGCTGGAAATTCGTGTCCAGTTCTCACCGGACAAATATGTGAAAATCTCGGCATGAGTCCCGCTGATGCGGAGCTGACGCAATTTTCCAATGTGAGCTTCCCATAGCTCGTGCTTTTATTTTTATCAGAGATTCAAATGCACTCACTCCGTCAACCGCACTTGCCGACGTCGGCTAACACGTCACAAGGGCGAGACAAGTGTGAGAATCCTGACGAGTGTACGAGAAAAAGACGTTTTTGTCGTTCAGTCGGGTAGTTCGAGGATCAACGATTCAATCATGGAGCTACTGATCATGATATCGGCTTGTAAGGGCGGCTCGGCGAACAAAATCACAGGTCGGTGCTGTGTTTCCCTCAGAACTTTCTCAATCTGTCTGGCTAACCTCGATGCAGCCGTTTTGCCCTACTTTCCTTACAGCCGACAGTCCAAAAAGAAAGCCCATAGAGGCGCCATAACTGCCAGAATGCTTGCCAATCTCCTCGGCGTGGCAGGAGTCAAGCATGTAATCACTGTCGATCTACATGCTTCCCAGATGCAAGGTTTCTTCAAATGTCCGGTTGACAACCTTCATGCCGAGCCCATCATAGCCAAATGGATTCGTCGCCACGTCCCAAACTGGCGTGAAGCGGTCGTGGTGTCAAAAAATGCCGGAGGTACCAAACGAGTGACTTCGCTTGCCGATGCACTGAAGCTCAATTTCGGAATGGTCACCACAGACCGGAAACGTGGCACAAATATGACGGCCAGCATGATCATGAATCATCTGGATGGCGTTGAACGACAGCCTGAGCTTGAAACTTCCTTGGAGAACAACAAACCTGTTCCAGAAGATGGTCAAAGCGTGACGAAACCACAGGCTACTGCGTCGAGAACTCGAAGTTTAGCGGATTTCGGTTCTCCTGCCCATCAAAGGGAAGCCTCGTTGCCGGTGGTGGACACTAAAGCCACTACTGTGGGCGATGACGATTCGCCTGGCTCCCGCCAGACGCCGGATGTGCCGGCTGAACAAGATCAGCTTTACGACGACTGTCGAGCTCACGAGGTCATACACGGCCGTTTGGTCCGTGGCCATGTCGTGGAAGACGACTTTCCATCTCCAGCCATGTCTGTCACCGGAAACAGTCTCCAGGAGGACGATTCAATGACCATGTCCCATGCCTCGTCTTTTTTTGTTCCAGAAGGACAAGTATTGGGCGGAGGTGGAGATGCGGCTGCCAGCTCTGACGAAGAGGACAACGCATTTCAAGGTACAAAATCCGAGCACATGATCACACTCGTCGGAAATGTCAGAAACCGTACAGTGTTCATTGTAGACGACATGATTGACAAACCTGGATCATGGATTGCTGCCGCCGAGACTGTTGTCAAGAAGGGAGGGGCGAAGAAGGTCTATTGCATTGCGACCCATGGCGTTTTTGGTGAAGACTGTCTAGAGCAACTTGAGGCATGCGAGTGCATTGACACAATTCTTGTTACCAACAGCTTCCCAATCAACCAAGATCGAGCCGAGAAGATCAACAAGCTTGTCGTTCTTGACCTGTCCTTCCTCCTTTCAGAGGCTATTCGACGCAATCATTACGGCGAATCGATCTCGCCATTGTTCCAGCACACTGGTGATTAAGTATCACTACTCTGGCCCTCGCTCTTCCCTTGGATACAAGTGTATCCTTGTTCAGTGTATTGGAGTTGCACTCTACACTTGTTTCCCGTTCTCAGCGCGGCGTTTCGGCATTACCATTAATGGTTTGGGTTGTATCTGCAATGATTCAATATGCTCCCATTACTTGCTTTCTGGTTCAAACTTTTTCGGGCGGAGGACTCGAGATTTACTCAAAGCCTAACAATGATGAAGCTTTTGGTCATGGTAGTGTGACTTGAAGTGATTATGTCAAGCTAGCTTGACAAGTGTAGTTCCCCAGCGGTGCTACCACTTGTGGTAGCAAGGATCCGATTCAGCCTAGAATGGATTCTTAACGGAGCGCTGGTAGATCAGATCCTATCGATTCTAGAAGGCCTCGAGCTCTAGTTTCGGCTGGTCATTGCCGCCGGGACCGTGGGCTCGAGGCAAGAGAAAGTCTCGTACATTCATCACGTTGATAGCTTGGACATGACGCGAATGAAACAATCCGGTGGATGTCGGTCATTGATATCCATTCGTTGATAGCATAAGATCTTCAATCAGCCGGACTCTCATGGCACAACCTATTTTCCACGTGCCACCAACAATAGCGATCCCTCAACCCTCGCAGGTATCCACGATTGATGGCAAGACTCTGACTATTGTTATTTCAGTTACCAGAAATCCGGAGAATGCTGTAAAAGCATGTCCGCTTTCTATGCCCCAGTATTAAGGGCAGCGCGCTACGAAAGACACGATAAACCAATGTACAATGTTTACAAGGAGTATTAATAAACCACCCAAGTGGCTTTCTATTTCAACACAAAATGGCCGCCCTCTATTGATCTATATGCCACTTATATCATGCCTTAGAATTTGTTCAACTTTGCCACCGCTCATAGATGACACGCCTGGCCAAAGGACACATCCCTGGGCGCATTCAATCATTTCGTCTGTGCATGATGAGGGCAGAGGCCTTCAATGACGACATGGCATGGTCAGCTCCGCACATTCTGCCCCCGCTCAAGCCGCCTACGTACCTGGTGATTTGGAAATACCAATGTATCTGCAATGACAACGTTCTCTCGACGAGTTGCTGCGAATACAACTACCTCTGCGATGTCATCGGGTGTAAGCGGCTCACAACCACTGGTATGGTGGCCACGCCATTAGCAGCCGCCCACTTCAGAAAGGAGATGTAAATTGGTTTTGACTCACGCATAGACCGCATCGGCTTTGGCTTTGTCTCCATTGAATCTGACGAGTGAAAATTCCTACGAGTATTGTTGGCGGTGCTCGAACAATGAAAATAGAAGTCCTCGTTCAAGATTAAGAGCCCTACCGTCTCGACTTGCCCAGGATCTACTTCAATGACTCTGATTCGCGTAGCAATGAGTTCTTTGCGCAAGCTCTCCGTGAAACCTCGGACTGCAGCTTTGGTAGCACAGTATATGGAACCGCCAGGGTAAGCCTCACGACCTGCTATTGATCCTACATTGATGATGTCCCCACGACCTCCGTCGCCACGGGCTTGAAACACGGGTAGGATGGCCTGTGTCATGTTGATCAGCCCCGTGACGTTGGTCGCAAACATGACCTGCATGTCATCCTGGTTGATGTCGGGGGCGCGTGCCACGCCTTTCACGAGGCCACTTGAAATTAAACCAACCATGTCAGCTCCTGTGGCTTGAGTTGAGGGTTGCAGTCTTGGGGTAACCCGGATCGAGAAGTAGGCGGACGTTATGAATGCCTAGTACATTAAAATCGCGCGCAGAGTCACTTACGCGTTATTGACAAGTACATGTACGTCCTTCCACTCTGCGGGTAGGTCTTGAACGAATGTGCGAACCTCCTCGGCGTTGCTCACGTCGAGTTTCACGGGGAGCACTTTCACGCCATCTCCAACCTCGTGGGCAATCTCGGATGCTATATCATGCAGAATGTCTATCCGGCGAGCAGTCAGAATCAAGCGTAAGTTGTCGGGACTCGTTCGTGCAAATTCGAACGCGGTGGACCGTCCAATGCCGGAAGAGGCACCCGTGATAAGCACCGTCTTGCCCGAAAGGCGCTTGGATGCCATCGTACGCGGCTTGCTGCTGTGATGGACGCTGTCGAGACGACCGGCGCAGCCAGTGTGTCCTCTGCCGCCGCCGAAGGAATTCGGCGCAAAGAAGTGGCCTTTATAAATGAGGTTCAGCCTACGAGGTCGAATCCGAAGCATACGGTCACCGGGTAGGGCAAAAGGGCTCGATGTTGGTCAGGATTACTATTACTTCCACACGGGATTGTAGAGAACAGGTTCAGCTCAAGCGGTTAGCGGCGGATGGCGACTTACCTTACCCCACTAACAGGTTACAGCACGGCAATGACCCCACTCACTCTACCAAGCTGGAGCAGTTGCCTTTCTTCACGCAGCTTCTGACCATACCAACGTTGCTGCATGCACAATCGCGCAATCTTCATCGCCATCCCGGACTTGCTTTACCTGGAGAAGTGTTCCATCTCCAGACTATGGTCACGAGTTCACGAGCATGACGCCTCCAATCACCGACAATTCACTAAGGCCGTCTGAGAAGGAACGCAGATATGACCGACAGTTGCGTCTTTGGGCTGCCACTGGCCAGTCTGCCCTCGAGTCGGCAAATGTTCTTTTAGTCAACAGCGGTGGTGGATCGATGGGAATCGAAACTCTGAAGAATTTGGTTTTGCCAGGTTGGCCACTCGACAGACAGTCCGACAAAGGCTTTCTGTGAAAGCTGACCAAAGTCCATCCTAGGTATTGGAAGCTTTACTATCGCCGACGAGGCTACTGTCACAGATGCAGATCTTGGTGTGAATTTCTTCCTCGATGAGACTTGTGTCGGGAAATCCCGAGCCCTCTGTTGTAGAGACAGCCTCGTGGAGCTCAATCCCGAGGTCCAGGGTGATTGGTTCCCAAAGGAAAATGTATGTGTACATCTTTCTGTTCGCGTACCCCAGGCGAGTCTAACGTTCGTGAAAAGGATGAGTTAGACTTGGAAAAGCTGTTGTCGTCTTCGAGACCCTTTACAATTATTCTTTACACTTTGCCTCTGAAGTCCAAGCACATCGCCTTCCTCGAGTCATACTCCACGCAGCATAACATTCCAATTATTGCAGCCAGGACCTCGGGCTTCTATGCCTACTTTACGTTGCGGCTTCACTCGTTGCTTCCTGTCGTGGACACTCACCCAGATGATGCATCGACTGCGGATCTCAGGCTCCTCAATCCATGGCCTGAGCTCGCCGAATTCGCAAGCCGAATGACTGAGGATATTGAACATCAGAGTGATCATGATCATGGTCATCTCCCGCTGGTTGTAATCTTGTTGCACTTCCTCGAGAAATGGAGACGGACTCATGGTGGTGATGTGCCAAAAACGTATTCGGAAAAAATAGCCTTTCGAGCACTCGTAGCACGGGAATCCAGGACGAATAATCCTGAAGGAGGCGAAGAAAACTTTGATGAGGCTATTGCTGCCGTAATGAAACACATAACCCATCCATCGTTACCAGACTCTTTGCGGCAGATATTTGAACATGACGATCCTCTAGAGGTTAGTGCCTTTTTGACTCAGCCCCTATTTGAAATCTGCATTCAGAGGAACTAAATCCGTACAGGAATATGCGTTTCACAGTTTCTGGATTGTTGCAAAAGCCGTACAGCGATTCTATCAGAAGCACAACCAGCTCCCTTTACCGGGCGGGCTGCCAGATATGAAGGCGTTGTCCAATGTCTACATTGAACTTCAATCTTTATACAGGGCGAAATCAAAGCGAGACGCTGACGAGGTTGTGGAAATCGTTCGCACCATACCTGGTGGCTGTCAAATTGGCCGTGGCGAGATTGAGCTATTTTGCAAGAATGCGAGGTTTGTAAAGCTTCTGCAGGGTTCATGTAATGTACCAAGCACCCGTCAGGTCATACGTAAGTGAAAACACGCCGCATCACACATGAATCTTGAAATAAGAACAGTCTGCTTACATGGTACATGACCATTAGAGATTGAATTAGCCAATGACGAAATGAGGGCAGGTGCCGGTCCTGAGCTGCCACTTTCGTTGATACCTATTTTTCTTGTGCTTCAGACGTCTGCTCTGGCCCCCCAAGCCAGCACCGAAGAGATTGTCGAGCTCATTACCAATTTTGCGCCAGAACTTCGAGATAATCAACGATTGCTGCAAGTGGCACAAGAAGTGTCACGCTCGGCTGGCGGGGAACTGCACAACGTTGCTGCCGTGGTAGGGGGGATGATGGCGCAGGAGATGATCAAAATCATCACGAAGCAATATATTCCCATTGAAAACACCTGCATTTTCGATGGCATTGAGAGCCGTTGTCAAGTACTACGATTAGATCCTAGCTGTAATTGTTTGCAAAAAAAAGTCTAAAATACCTTTGTCCACCTCGTAGCTCAATACACTACTAGGTTCAACCTCGAGACTAGTCCTTTTGCTTATATTAACTTCAAACTATGAACTCTAACATTCTCATTTATTTATCTGTGATACGGCTTGGCTGCTCATTTACTCCTCGAATAATACGTAAATACCGGAACTAGGCTAGTGTCTAAGCGGTCGCTCTACTGATACTAGACTTTCTACCTACTGCCTAGAACCTATGTAGTCTAGGTAGGTAGGTAGTTAATCACTACCCCCCAGTAATTACTGACACTAGCGCTTAACACCTATTTTCTACACTAATCCCAATCTAACATATGTGGAAAACAGAGGAAGATTTGACGGGTATTTTTAACAACGCTGTCTGATCGATCAAGTTGATTTTGGTCTAGTGTAGGTACCTAGGTAGGCACCTACGGTTGTATTCGGAAGTGGGCACCCACAAAGTACCTACCTACCTAGAGGCTAGTAGGCACCTGGTGCAGTCCTGGATAGTAGGTAGTAGTTTCTGAGTATATAAATCTAAACACCTAGAGTCAGACTAGACTACAAGTCTAGCTGTTCTCGGAACAACACGATCTTGACGAAACCCATAGGATGCTAGACATAACATATTACGGTCCACGAGTAGCAGCATGTCATCATTTGGGCCTTGGTCCAACACATCAATACTCCCCCCCTCCCAAAAAAAAAAAAAAAAGAAACGTCAGCACTGGTCCTGCAGAGAACGGACGGGACAGCTAATAAATTAGCGCGAGAAGCGAGAAACATGAGTCTCCCAAAGAAACCAATATGGCTCTTATCTCCAGCATTACCGCCCACGTTGGCGGAGCTTCTAAGGGATCCCATTTCCAAAACACTTACCTGGCGGTGACGGCAGCCCGCGGGCGATACATCAAGTGGACTGCGGGACAAGATTTTGCTGACAGTGGCAGCCTTGTTTGCCTTGCAGAGAGAGAGAGAGAGCCATTGGCCTGTGCGGCTTCCCACTCCTGGTCATTCAGCTCTTGGTTTTGCGAAGTCTCTGAGAAACTAGCTCCTTCAAAGACGCAATTGACGTACGTCCACTCTTCTGCACTACCGTCCGCATTTCACATCCGCCAAGCGCAATACGCCAAGGGAAAGGAAGAAAAAGGAGGACAAGAAACAGTGAGCATTCTTTTGCTCAAAGAGGCCAAGATTTGCGCGTGTAAATACGGCGCGTTGTTCGAGCTCCTCATACTTGTAGTCCGCGCAAAAATAGTCGACCTCTCGAGTTGGCCTACGTCCGGCGTCAATTGCCTTCCCGAAAATGGCTCTCCTGGGGCACGAGGGGTCCTCCGTGGACGCTCCAAAGCTGGAAAACCAGTCGTTCTTTCAAAACAAGGATGGCGTGCGCAACCCAGACGACGTTCAAGATGCTGCTGGGTCCTCACTCCATGACGGCGAAGATATCCTCGGTCTTCAAGATCTGGACCCGGCTCTTAACCTGAAGATGCACTTGGTGAACAATGTGAGTGGTGAGATGGTGGTGGTTCGACGCAGAGTGAGGGAAGTGCTAACTGGACACCTATCAAGGCTATTGATGAGATCGGATGGACTCCGTATCACCTTAAGCTCTTCTTTCTCAATGGCTTTGGGTAAGCATGCTCCCTCTAACTTACATCGGCATGTTAATTGAGCGACATTTTGCTGGATACAAGATGAGCTTATGGTAAAGAGTTCATCCTGTGCCGGCTCCACCTTCTATACATGCTGAAAATGTCAATAACATTAAGCTAACATGGCCACTCCAAAGATATGCGGTGGATTCTATGATTCTTCTCTTCCAGTCGATTGTCGCTGGTCCAGCCTTCAGAGAGTTTCAATCAAAGGGATATGCCAACGCGCTCACGATTGCCGTCTACTGTGGCATGCTTTCGGGTGCCATATTCTGGGGCTTCACCGCTGATATCATTGGGCGGAAATACGCCTTCAACATCTCTTTATTCATGTGCTCCATTTGCTGTACTCTCGCTGGTGCAATGCCCAGCTGGCCGACTCTCGGGCTATTCATCGCGCTCCTCGGTTTTGGCGGCGGCGGCAACCTCATCATGGACACAACCGTCTTCCTCGAATACCTCCCGGGCAACAAGCAATGGCTGCTCACCTTTCTAGCTTGTTGGTGGGGTGTTGGTCAGGCGATCACAGGATTCATTGGTTGGGGCTTCTTGGTCCCTGAGAAATGGAACTGTACGGAGGCTGCGACGTGTATCAAGGACAACAATTGGGGCTGGCGCTACTCCCTCTTTACCGGCGGCGCTTTAGTGTTGGCCATGTCTCTGCTACGAGTCACGGTGGTTCGGCTTCGAGAGACACCCAAGTACCTCCTAGGGATGGGTGAAGACGCAAAGGTAGTTGAAACGTTCCAATACCTGGCCAACAGGTACAACCGCCCGTGCTCGTTGAGTCTGGAGCAGCTGCAGGCCTGTGGAACGCTCCGTGGCGTCCAAGGCTCCAAGCGCTTCTCAGTGAGAGCATCTGCGGTTCACTTCAGCGGCCTCTTCTCTACCAAAAAGGTTGCCATTTCCACATCAATGATATGGCTTTCCTGGACGCTGATCGGACTGGCTTATCCGCTGTTTTACGTCTTCTTGCCGTAAGTTCTCTACCCGTCGCTTTCCCCTCCAAAGCTTGAGACCTTTTGCTCACAGATGTACGCGGAGTTGTTTCTGACGACGTGTAAGACGTATAGAACATACTTGGAGAGCCGCGGCCTGAGCTACCAACAGACCCCCTTTGAGAAGTGGCGGAATTATGCCATTACCAACATTTGCGGCATTCCCGGGCCGATGATTGCTGGATTCCTCTGCAATACCAAGATTCTTGGGAGGAAGTACACCATGAGCATTGGTGCTGTGATGACCGCGACATTCTTCTTGGCCTACACAGCGGTCAAGACCAAGCAGCAAGACGTTGCCTTGACGTGCTTGATAGCTTGCTTCCTCAACATATATTACGGCACTCTCTATGCATACACCCCGGAGGTGCTCCCGAGCGCTCACAGAGGAACGGGAAATGGAATCGCCGTGGCGTGCAATCGGATCATGGGCATTATTTCTGCGGTTGTGGCCTCGGAGGCCAATACCGCCACATCAGCACCGCTGTACGTCTGCGCAGTTGTCTTTATTGGCTTGGCAGTGATTTCTTCCCTTTTCCCTTTTGAGCCGTATGGTCGACGCAGCTGTTAGAGCTCGTGGGGTGGAAAACGGGCACGACATTGACGGGCTTGAGGAGAGTTGCGGCAGCACATAAGGCAACCGACGCAATCCATGTATTCCGAAATTGAGCATTGCGCCCCCTGGGACGTGATTGTTTCGCCCATAGCGGATCTTGTGACTGGTAGGTGGAAGAAAAGTACAAGTCCTTGAAGAATGAATCATTTGTCCCGTAGGCGGGATTCTTTCAAAACGTTGCTCAAGTCCAAGTGTTTAGTCTGGCATTATTCACGCCAGGCCCGTGCGGCAACACCTCGTTCACCAACTGGGATGACGTCATACTGGCGACAGGCGCTGCTAGCCTTGACTTCAGCGCCTGGATCCAAACCCAAGAGCCCCTAGCGCAGGGAACGGGATCGGACGGATGAACTTCCTACCTCCACTGTCACTCTCCATCAACACAGCCTGACTGTTTCCACCCGCAGCGATGCAGTCTCCGCATCTGGAACGACTCAGGCTCTGTCGTCGGTGCGCTCAGAACCTGTCTCAAGCTTTACAGAAAAGACGTTTGCACCACCTGGCTGCGCTGCAGAGGCCAGGGAACGGCACGCACGATGACACCGTCCACCATGCCAAGAGCGTTTCCGTCAGGGACAATTCTAATTCCGAAAGGGCGGAGCTTGGTCCAATGTCCCGCAGGTTGGAGGAAGCGACGGAAGAGACTCTGTTAGTAGGCGGTGCAAGTGGAAGACGCGCTGTCGAGGAAGCCGGCTTCTCAGAGGAGCTGAAACAGAAATTGCTTGATAAAGTCGCCGGTGTCAAGTTTCAGCAACAACACAAAGGGGCTTTTGCCGAGGCCGGCATCTCGTCGCAACCGCCGTCGCCGTCTGCCGTGCAGGGTCTTGCATGGCACATGGGGAATGAAAGTCCCTGGACAGGTACGGAAAAGACAGTCGACGCTGTGCATCGAATGCTTCAGGATGCCAAGAAGCCTCTGAAAGCTGGGAATGGAGGAAAGTTCCACCCACCGGTTGTCAATGCGCGAATGCGACATGGTGTACCCCAAAGTCCCGGCCAAAGAGCTGCCAATGCCCGTGACAAGGCAAACATGTACGTCGGTATGGACTTGAAGGCCATGAAGGGCTTGAGCGACGAGGAAAGGGAGCAAATGAAGACGGAACTACGAGAGCGATTTCAGCCAGCGGCCAGGGCTGTACCCGCTACAATATCTGGGATAGCCGCATTGGCTAATCAGCGGATTGAGGATGCGATTGCCAGAGGCCAATTCAAAGATTTGCCGCGCGGCAAAGAGCTCGAGCGAGATCCGAGGGCGGACAGCCCTTTTATTGACACGACAGAATACATCATGAACAGGATGATTCGGCGACAAGAGCTTGTTCCCCCGTGGATCGAGAAACAGCAGGAGCTGACTAGAGCTGCCAGGGTCTTCAGGGAAAGGTTGCGAAACGATTGGAAGAGACATGCGTCAAGGATGATTGCGTCTCGGGGAGGGACACTCGAGGAGAAAATGCGGCGAGCGGCAGCGTTTGCCGAAGCAGAAAAAAATTATATTCGCGAGGATCATACCGACCATACTCGTCCCGACCCTGCCAACCGTACGGCAGAGACGGCTACTAATCCTATTTCTACTATAGCCCAACGACCTTTCCGCGACCATGAGTGGGAAAAGGCCGAGAAAGCCTACCTGGACCTTTCGATCGAGAATTTGAACAGTGTAACTCGAAGCTACAATCTCATGGCACCCGAGTTGGCCAGAAAGCCATACTTTTCTCTGGAGCGAGAGTTGAAGTCTTGTTTCGCAGATGTTGCCCCTCTTGTAGCAAACGAGATCAAGACACGAGCGCTTGGCCGTGCATCAACAGCAGAGGTGGCGGGCATGAAGAAACGAGAGGCATCAAATTTGGTCGGCAAAATCCTGGGTCAAGATTCTGTGAGGATCCATCTAGAGGCGGCCGAGAAGACGTATGGCCTGAGGGAGTGGTGGCGGGATTTATGGAAGAGCAGCTGAGTTCTGATGGGGGAAAGCGCCAACCAGTCAACCAGGCAGCAAAATTAACCACATGTGGTTGCGCCAATCAGACGGGTTGATTCGCGCTGGGGCCTTGACGTGCCCCACACTCAACCTTGATCGTTGCCTCTTTAGTAGGCGTAGTGGTACTAGTGGTACTAGTGGTACTAGTGGATTGTCATTCTAATTTTAATTTCACAGTGCGGCCTCCAAGGCCAGCCAAAATTTGCACCGGACAGTGTACAGTGTTACAGTGGACAATGGACATGCAAGAAGCAGCAGGCTGCGGGGAGACCGACCGGTTCACTCGGCCATCGAAACTCTTGGAACCGTTCACATCCTTCTACCTAGTAGGTACTAGGCGGGTAGGGGTGGTTAGTAGGTAATTAATACATTACTATATATACGAAGACTCGGCGACGGCCCGCGCCGAACGTCGTGCTTATTCGTCTCGCCTTGCACGTGTATCGCCGCCAACAACGCATATCTGACTCTGTCTGCCCCTTTTTCCATTTGCCGGCGGACCAACTTCCAATAAATTGCGCGTCTGGGTTTTGCTCATTTCCATCTCAGTTTCGCGTCCACACAAAATCCCAAACTAATGAGCACAAACAACAAGGCGGCCCACGGCCAGCCACCCGAGGTGATCCTGATTAATGACAATGACCAGGCTCACTCGGATCAATCCAAAGCACATCAAAACGTCATCGAACATGCACGGGCCGCTGCCGCCAAAGAGCAGGGCATGACACTCTGGCAGGGTATCAAGCTGTATCCAAAGGCTGTCGCTTGGAGTCTGTTGATATCTACCTGCATCGTCATGGAGGGCTACGACGTTAGTCTTGTGAACAATTTTTGTGAGAAAACAAAAACAGCGTTTTTCCTTTGGATTTTGCGCACATTTGTATTTCCACGTCTTGGGAGAAGTGTAAGAGCGAGTTGACTAATAAGTAGCCATGGACCTTTCGGGTCGAGTACAGACGCATTTCCCCAATTTACTCGCAAGTACGGCGAGTATCAGCCCAAGTCGGGCACGTACGAGGTCACTGCCCCTTGGCAAGCTGGTCTTAGCAATGTGAGTGGCCCGGAGTTCGGTATCAGGGATGACGCTCTTTGGCTCGCCCGTCGGTGGGCGCTGCGGCCGCCGTCCGCTGACTTTGGTGACATAGGGTGCCATTGTTGGTGAAATAATCGGTCTTTTCATCAACGGGTTTGTCTCGGAGCGGTTTGGTTATCGGTATACCGTCATGGTCTGTCTTGTGCTCATCGCAGCATTCACCGCAATTTTCTTCACTGCCCAAAACGTCCAAACACTGTTGGTGGCGGAGATACTGTGTGGGATTCCTTGGGGAATCTTCCAGACGATTGCCGTTACATATGCCTCGGAAGTATGCCCCGTTGCCTTGCGCGGTTACCTGACGACCTATGTCAACTTTTGCTGGGGCCTGGGGCAGGAAATCGGCATTGGCGTCATTCGGGCCATGCTGGACCGCGACGACGAGTGGGCTTACCGGATCCCCTATGCTCTGCAGTGGATGTGGCCGCTGCCTCTCTTTATCGGCATCTACTTTGCTCCCGAGTCCCCGTGGTGGTTGGTGCGCAGGGGAAGGACGCAAGACGCCAAGGAAGCGCTTCTTCGACTGACCAGCCTCGACAAGGAAACAGACTTTGACGCTGATGAGACAATCGCCATGATGGTGCACACCACGGCCCTGGAAGAGAAGATGACTTCGGGGGCATCGTACTGGGACTGCTTCAAGGGTGTCGACCTGCGCCGGACTGAGATCGTCTGCATGACCTGGGCGATTCAGAACTTGAGCGGCAACTCGTTCTCCAACTACTCGACGTACTTTTTGAAACAGGCTGGCCTGTCAGACAGGGACGCGTACTCGTTTGCGCTGGGCCAATACGCCATCAACATGGTGGGAGTTTTCGGAGCCTGGGGCTTGATGACGCTTGGCATTGGGCGGAGATCGCTTTACCTTTACGGGCTCTGTGGGCTCTGCACGATGCTCTTCATCATGGGCTTTCTAGGGCTTGTTCCTCGTGAGCATCGGCAGGCGGGGTCGCTTGCTACTGGTAGCATCATGATCGTGTGGGCGCTCTTCTACCAATTTACCGTGGGAACAGTATGCTATTCTCTCGTGAGCGAGTTGTCCTCACGCCGGCTCCAGATCAAGACGGTTGTGCTGGGAAGAAACCTCTAGTGAGTCCAGAGTACATGCCATGTTATTTATGCACATTGGCGCGTCGGCGATGGCTAACCTTGGACCCCCAGCAACATTGTAGGAATTATCACCAGCGTCTTGACGCCGTACATGCTGAATCCAGGCGCATGGAATTGGAGCAACCATACTGGCTTCTTCTGGGTAAGTGTGAAGTGGAAGGCCCCCCCTCCAAAGGAAAAAAAAATCCAGAGTTTGAGAGATTCTCTGACCTTTCTCCTTCTCCCCCCTCTCCCATTTTGTGCAAGGAAAACAGGGCGGCATCTGCTTTTGCTGCATCGTGTACACCTACTTCCGCATCCCAGAGCCCCGGGGCCGCACATTCGCAGAACTGGACGTCTTGTTTGAGCGCGGCGTGTCGGCCAGGAAGTTTTCCAGCACAAAGGTGGATGTGTTTGATGTGACGGTGGAGGACAAGGTGATGCACCAGTACGATGTCATCGAGGAGCCTCGGCCTGGAAAGGGACCGGCTTTTGCATAATGTAGTCAGTCATCTTTGTCGAGGATTGGAGAAAGAATTGAAGCAGCAGCAGCAAGCACTCGATGTAAAGTTTGTCAATGAACGGCATTTCCCGCTTCGACGTGGGCAGCTTTGCCTGCTTACAAGTTACCAGACGTTTCCCGCTCCAGTGTCGGCTTGCTTGGCTTGCTTGGCTGGCCGTCTGGCCCCCGCCCAATCAAATCTCTCACACCTCACACCTCTCGCATCCGAGCAACTCTGCCGACGTCCGTAGTTTTCTTCTCGACACCCCTTTCACCATCAGGCAAGCAATTGTGCTCATTGTACTTTCCTTTCGCTCCGCCCTACGCCTCGACCTTCTGTCGACATGATGCTCTCTTCGATTCGAGTCGCTGCTCGACAAGCGACCCGTCGGCCAGCTCCCGCCCGAGCAGCCGCCATTCGCGCCGCATCCACGTGGTCCCACGTTCCTCAAGGTCCTCCTGTATGTGTGGAATTGGCTGCCATCTCAACCTCCTTTTACCACGCAATTGAGACTCCCTCTGCTCTCGCGTTTTGCTAACGTGCTTGGTTAGGATGTAAGTTCAACCTCGATATTCGTCTCCATCGCACTCACGAAATGTACCGTGTGCTGAAAGCTGGGCATTCGGCCGCCGACCCCCCTCCTGTATAGGCCATCCTCGGTATGTTTTGCCGCTCGCAATTGTCGTCTCGCGTGGTTAGATGCCCTGCGATCATGCTAATCGTGATGGCTACTAGGAATTACCGAAGCCTTCAAGGCCGACAAGTCTGAGGAAAAGATCAACCTGGGTATGTCACTTGATGCTTGCCCACGCGACGAACGCAGAGGGAAAAATACTTCCCATTTGCTCTTCAATCACATCCACTCATCAACTCCTGTCCGATGAACGGCTTCTCACACCAGTGCAGGTGTCGGCGCATACCGTGACGATAAAGGCCAGCCTTACCTCCTTCCCTCGGTAATCAAGGCGGAAGAGAAAATCTACAAGAAAAAGCCCGATAAGGAATACGCAGGCATTACCGGCGTTGCTGATTTTCCTCTTTTGGCTGCCAAGCTTGCTTACGGAGACGTTTCTCCTGTCCTTGACCGCGTGGCCATCACCCAGTCCATCTCCGGTACCGGTGCTTTGCGCCTCGGCGGTGCTTTCCTCCAGCGATTCTTCCCTGGTGAAAAGAAGATATATATCCCTACGCCATCATGGGCCAACCACAAGGCTATCTTCAGCGATGCTGGTCTTCAGGTTGAGCAGTATCGCTACTACAACAAGGATACAATTGGCCTCGACTTTGAGGGCATGGTCGCCGATATCAAGGCTGCACCAAAGAAGAGCATTTTCCTTTTCCATGCGTGCGCACACAACCCTACGGGCATCGACCCCGCCACCGAGCAATGGAAGGAAATTTCTACCGTGGTCAAGCAGCAGGGTCATTTCGCCTTTTTTGACATGGCTTACCAGGGTTTTGCCAGCGGTGATATTGACAAGGACGCCTTTGCTGTTCGTCATTTCGTCGAGCAAGGTCACCAAATTGCACTCTGCCAATCTTTCGCCAAGAACATGGTACGAAAAGCCCCCCATCCGTGCCCGAACTTGTCTCTCATGGCCTCGTGTTCTCATTTGCCCCTCGACAATGTGAGCTAACCGTGGCGCTTGTTTTATACGGTAGGGTCTCTACGGTGAGCGTGTTGGCGCCTTCTCTCTCGTCTGCGCCAACGCCGCCGAGAAGGAGACGGTAGAATCCCAGCTCAAGATTCTCATCCGTCCTTTGTACTCCAACCCCCCCATCCACGGTGCTCGCATTGCTGCCAAGATCTTGAGGAGCCCCAAGTTTTACCAGCAGTGGCTTGAAGATGTCAAAGGTATGGCTGACCGCATCATCACTATGCGCGCTCTCCTGAAAGAGAACCTGGAGAAGTTGGGCTCCAAGCATGATTGGTCGCACATCACGAACCAGATTGGCATGTTCGCCTACACCGGCCTGAATGCCGAGGAGATGGAGAGACTTTCCAAGGAATTCTCCGTCTATGCTACCAAAGATGGTCGTATTTCCGTTGCCGGCATCACTACCGACAATGTCACCAGGTTGGCCGAAGCCATTTACAACGTCAAGGGTTAAATGATTGACCACACAAGCCTTTTGGAGGAGTTGCTTTTTTAAATTCTTTCACAGTGAAAACTGAAGCCCGTCCATGGACTGATGGTGCTTACGGTATGTGAGTGTCTTCGTCTGCGCTACCACAATGGCACACTGTTGGGGGAGGTTGTACACTTGTGGACGAGGGCTATCCTGTCCCTTTGGCTTTGGTGTCGACTTGTACATTAGTCCAGGGGTGCCAGGGATCTGGAAATGTTTTTTTTATCAGCACCGATAGATTTGACAGAGAGAGAGTCTCAAGACTGCTCTACTGCAGCCAGCTTGTTTTTGTTCGTGCAATGCTGCCAATGCGCTGGTGTCAAGTCACGGTTCTAGGACACAACACGTCACCACTACAACCACGTCTTACACCCTCTTCCCCAGTCGATCCAGGTCTTTCTTCACGTCTTCCATCTGGCTTTCCAATTCGTGATACACCCTGGCCATCTCTCGCATCATCTTCTCCTTTTCTCTGTCCGAGTCTGCTTCGCCGCCAACGCCATACTCGGCAAGTTCTGCCTGCAGACCGCGTAGACGCTCTGCAGCACGTACCTGAGCGTCCTTCAGATGGGAAGAGTAGTTCGCGAGCGCGCTGATGGTCTCTGGCGAATACATGTCTTTTCTGAGGGTGTGCAGGGCAGTTTTGACGTCAGCTTGCAGAAGCTGAGAGTTTTGGGAGACATCCAGGGCCTGTAGCTCCAGTCGTCTCGAGGCAACCCCGTGCTTGGATTCGAGTGTCCGCACGAGCAGGGCGAGTGTCTCGGTATAGGAGTGCAGGAGCTTGGTCAGCGAGGCGAGGGCCTCGACGCGGCGCCCGATGAGTGCGCATCTCGCTTCAGAGAGGGAGCTGGCGAGGGCGGCGAAATCGGCCGGGAGGGACGGGACGTGGCGATGCAGGTAGGAGGGGTTTGTCGACGGGTGGGCGATGCGGGCGACGCTCAAGGCGGAGGCGTGCAGGTGAGCTGAGACGAGGGCGCCTAGTTCGGGGAGGTGGCTCTCAAGGTCGGAAAGGGGTGGGCATGAAAGGAGAGCCGTGGCCACGCCGTCTCCGCCGAGGCACTGGTTGTTGTCGTTATTTTTATTGATGATAGTGGTGTTGGTGTTGTCGAGGAGCAGGAGGAGAGAGGGCAGGAGGGCTAGAAGATCGGCCAGAGACCCTGCGGATTCTGCTTCCAGTCCGGCTGATGCCTCTTGTTCCGGAGGATTGACAGCAGACTCGGGAATGGAGACGGCGCATATGGCACTCTCCAGGAGGTGGGCTTTTGCGTGATTGACGCGAGCGTGATGCAAAGCCTAGTGTGTTGGGCTGACGTTAGAAAAGGAGAAGAAAAGAAGAGAGAAGAATAAAGGGACAACAAGACACACAGGTTACAGAAATCAACAAGTCTTTTTACGCCGTAACTGCTAGTTTCGACGGCACCGTTTCCTTGCTACGTGTGATAGACACCTAGTAGGTGCTTGCTTGCAAGGATGGGGGTGCCAATTCTACCCCTGCAGTCGCGTCGTCTTCATGGGGAAGAGTCCATTGCAGCAACGCATGCATCTGGAAATAATTCGAACTCGAATCATGGCAAGCGGGCGCCAAAACGGACGTACCTGTTGCACAGCGTCTCCTTTGTCTGTGGGATCATGTTGGTGGTGGTGGTGCTTGGTTGATCCGTCTGGGTTCAGAGCCTCGTCCTGCAGCATCTGGTGAAGCTTGGCGAATCCGGGGTTGTCTCGGAGGGTTTGTTCATCCACGGGCGGCAGCATTGTGCGCGGGGGCTTGCGCGCAGGCAGAGGCAGGCGGGTGTCGGGAGGGCGAGCAACTCAAGAGGGGTCTTCATGATATGGGCTTTTGTTTCGAAACTAAGGCATGAGGGTGATGGCCAGGGGAATTTGGGGCCCACGACGCACCGTGGGGGAGGGGTGGGGTTTGGTGATGTCGTTTCTTTCATGCGAACTTGGGACTGGGGAGATTCACGAACGAGCCGCGCAGTCACCTGACCTGATGCAGCACAGCTCCTAGAACCTCTTTTTTTCCCTTAGACATCTGAAGAGACCGCACCCAAATCCCGCCAGCGCAACAACCCACCCCCCTCTTATCCTTCCAATGCATTGATTCACTCAGAGGCGAAATTCACAGGGAAGAAGGCGGGGAAAAAAGAAAAAGAAAAAACAGAAAAAGAGCCTCCAACATGTGGGCAGCCGCCCCGTTCAGCAGCGTCTGCCTCCCGCGCGCCATAGCGGCTCTTTCGACGAAACGTGCTCCATCAGCGACAGCGGCGGCGGCGGCGGCGGCATCACTCTCGAACAAGACGTCTTCTTCTCCGCTGTTGGCCGCCCTATCTGCTTTTTCTTTCCCGCCATCCAGATCCGCGACGGCCTCGAGGCCGCTGCATCCGTGCGGCTCCGCCTCGTCGCGATGTTTCACGACCACGGCGCCGCGGCATGCCAAGACGATCAAGCCGCATCGCCTGCCGGCCGATTTGATCCCTCCTTACCCGTACGGCGAGCGGCGCGTCTACAAGCAGTCCAACCGTGGACTGTACGGCAGCGCTCGGATCCGCTTCGGCAACAACGTGGCCCCGAAGCACAACAAGAAGTCCCGCCGGTTCTGGCGGCCAAACATCCATGTCAAGGCCTTCTTCTCCCCCGCGCTGGGGGCCCGCGTCAAGACGCGGCTGACGCTTCGCGTGCTCAAGACGATTCGTCGGGAGGGCGGCATTGAGAATTACCTTCTCAAGAGCAAGCCCGCGCGCATCAAGGAACTGGGACCTGGTGGCTGGAACCTGCGCTGGATCCTGATGCAGACACAGGCCGTCCAGCATCAGCTCAACGAGGAGAGAGCAGCTCTGGGCTTGCCAGTCAAGCCCATCGAGGACAGGGACGACATTATACAGTTTGCGCTCGATTACGCTACGCCTGGGCCGCTGAGCGTGCGAAGCAGGGAGACGTTGGGTGGGATGCAGGGTGCCGTGGCTGATGCCTTTGTTTTGGGAGACGATAGCTTGACTGGGCCCGAGGACGATGTCAAGGAGCTGTCGGATGAAGCAGAACTTCAACTACTTCAAGAATTTGGCAAGGATGTTGAGGCTGCAGTTTTAGATGACAAGTCGCCATGATCATTTTGCAATCGACCACACTTTGTATATTTCTTCCAGCTCATGTAAAGAAAAAGAATCAACAGGGCCTATTTTTTTTGCCTCCTCTATTTTGAAAATTGTTCAGTTACACCCAGGCGTTTATCATATAAGCTCTAAAAACGCAAATCCCATCCGATTTTCGGCCCCATTCTGGGAAGCTCTTCAGCGACGCTTTGCACGTCCTTGTCACCCCGGCCGCTCAGGCAAATGACGAGATCCTCATCCTTCTTCATCGTCTTGGCCAGCTCGATAGCGCCATAAATGCCATGGGCAGTTTCAAGTGCCGGAATGATGCCCTCCAATTGGCTCATAAGCCGAAACCCTTGGAACGCCTGAGCGTCTGTAACGGCAGTGAAGTTGGCTCTTCCGCTGTCTTTCCACGAGCTGAGCTCCGGGCCGACTCCTGGGTAATCTAAACCGGCCGATACCGAGTGTGTTTCCGAGATTTGGCCATTGGCATCCTGCAAAACGTACGTCTTTACCCCATGAAGTACGCCCTTTGTGCCGCCCGACAGAGTAGCACTGTGTCGTCCAGTCTCGACTCCGTCTCCGCCTGCTTCGACTCCATAAAGCTTCACTGACGGATCTTTCGAAAACGGGTAGAACATGCCCACAGCATTGCTGCCTCCTCCCACGCACGCAACAACTGCGTCAGGTAGCTTGCCTCGCTTTTCCATCATCTGCGTTTTGGTTTCGTTACCAATGACAGACTGAAACGTCCTGACAATGGTCGGGAATGGATGCGGGCCAATTGCCGAGCCAATAATGTAATGCGTGGTGTCGAGTTCGATGACCCAAGCCCGAAGAGCTTCGTTCACGGCATCACGAAGCGTCTTGCTGCCGGCCTCAACGGCCACGACTTTGGCACCCAACAACTTCATGCGGAAAACGTTGAGAGCTTGTCGGCGAACGTCTTCCTGTTATTGAATGTCAGCCAAATTTGCGGTACAAAAGGTTATGCAAACCCGCGCTACTTACAGCTCCCATGTATACCGTGCATTCCATGCCAAACTTGGCGCAAATCGTTGCGGTTGCAACACCATGCTGCCCCGCGCCAGTTTCTGCTATGATCTTGGTCTTGCCCAAACGTTTTGCTAGAAGAAGTTGGCCTAGCGCATTGTTGATCTTGTGGCTGCCTGTGTGGTTGAGATCCTCTCTCTTGAGCCAAATATTTGCGCCACCTGCATGTTGTGTCAATCTTTCCGCCATGTGCAGACGAGACGGCCGTCCCATGTAGTCGTAGTACGACTGATACTCTTTCCAGAATTCGGGGTCATCCTTGATCTGGTTGAATCCTTCCTCGAGCTGAGACAGGCAGTCCATCAAACTTTCGGGCACGTATTGTCCACCGAATTCGCCAAACCTCTCGGGTATCTTGCCATGCAGTCCCGCGAGCTGGGCAACGAGGGCACTATCTTGTTCGGCTGTGATGCGATCGTCATCAGTGATGACAGCATCAACAGTGACATTGTCTCCATCGGGACCTTTTGCGCCGCTAATGGCTTCGATTACACCAACTTCTCGGGTGATCGTCTCTTGGGGTAGAGAATCGCGGCCGCAAAGGGAAGAGCAGTATTCCTCAACATCTTTGGGACCCTGACCAGGGGCAGCTTTCTGCAATGTCAGGATTATTTGACTTCCAACGACGACCCCGTCAGCAATGTTGGCAATGCTGAGATAATGTTCGCGAGTGCTGACACCAAAGCCAACAGCAGCAGGCTTGTTGTTGCTGTACTTCTTGACGCGGTCGAGAAGGGCGGGCAGGTTCGCATTCAAAGATCCTGATGCACCAGTGACGCCCTGTCGAGATACAACGTAGATGAAGGTGTCTGCCAGTTGACAGAGAATCCTCATGCGGGCATCTGATGTGGCAGGAGCAATGAGCGGGACATATGAGAAGCTGTGGAGAGAATTCTAGTCAGTAGGTGAACATGCCAATGATATGACTTCAAGAAAGATGCCGTCAAACACATACTTGCCCTTGGTGCAGAGTTTGCGAAACGAGATAGCTTCTTCAGGGGGCAAATCCACAACAATGAAGCCATTGATGCCGACTGCCTGACAGTCTTGAAGTAGACGCTCCTCTCCATATCGCAATAACGGGTTATAGTAACCCATGAGTAGCACTGGGGCCTTTAGACCTTGGTCTCGAGCCTTCTTCACTATGGCTAAGGTGGTTTCAATTGACACCCCATGCTCAAGAGCCACCTTTGAAAAAAGTCAGCCATGGTCCATGTGCACACGTCTGGATGAGGCGTCATACAGTGTTGGCTGTTTGAATAGTCGGCCCGTCGGCAATTGGATCGGTGAAGGGCACTCCGAGTTCAAGAATGTCTGGTGCGATGAGTGCGTCAGCTTGTCCACCATCCGCAAGGCAGGTACATATATATGTCGGGCCAAAATTACCTGCGCCGCCTCTTTCCATTGCCAGAAGAATTTCGGGCGTATCCTGGGGTGTTGGGAACCCAGCAGTCACATATGTGACGAGTGCCGCCTATTCAAATTGTCAGACACGATCTCAACATTACCAAGTCACATGGTTCTCATGCTGATAACTGACCCGATTCTGCGCCTGGCATCGCTGAAACGTCTGTTTTATTTGATCCATGATTGGAAAAGGGGATTGGATGAGAAGAGTGTGGAAGCTGATGTCGTGTGCAATGTCGAGCAAGAATTGACGGGAGAGCAACTGGCGGCGGCGTCAAGTTCTTATTCAAGCCAGAAGGTGGAAAAAAAATTGTGTGTTTCGTCTGGCATCATTCAGAACTAAATCCTCAAAAGCGCTCCGTTGGCGGGTGACGCAACAGCCGTCCGCCGCCACGCTCCGGTTCCGCAACGATACTCTCCGCCGAAGCGCCGCTAGCGCATGCAGCCACCATGCACAATCCTGTGGCCGTGCATTCACCACCTCGGACTTGCCCAAAGCAGCAAGGCTGCATCAGCGACGTTCTTCCTCCCGTGTCGAGATACTCGGCTATGACTCGCAACAACTTTCTTGTCATTAACCGCATTCTCGAACCAGCGGAATGGGACCATCTTCTCATGTGTACAATACTCCAGAAAGACTACTTTACACTGTTTGACGATTGACCGACTACGCTCCGCCCAGTAGTCGACCATAATACAACTGAGCCCTACCACTCAAGATACGCCATGGCATGGCGTCTGGTAAGTAAAGCTCGGCATGTCGGCACGCATTCCTTTACCCCCTGCCTCTCTGGGGTCGGTCCTCAGGTCCTGTTCCTGTCCATTTGCAAGACTTGCCATGAGAACATTGAGCCAAGATGCAGGTCATTCGGATTGCGCTGTTTCTTGTTTCTCTTTTTTTGCCTCAGCTGTAAGCACATGAGGAGTATCTTCAGTAACGGCTTTTTGAGTCATCGTGGCCGTGTGTAGCGTCTGGCTTTTGAAAATGAAAATTCGGGCCACAAGTTCCAGCACTATTACCGAAAGAAGCTGGCTTTTCGCTGACTGTGTTCGAATAGTCCTCGTCATCCCGCCCAGCCATCGCCATGCCAGCCAGGGTCCGACTCAATCCGAGCAGGACGACGATGACGTACAGAAGCAATATGCCGGTTGAAATAAGCGCCTCCTGAACTAAACTATTCAGAAGCCATTTGGTGACTTTGTCCACAGCTCCAGTCACCTCATCCGTAGTGACTGACGATGGGGATGCAAGAAACGTCTTGAGGCCAGAATCGCCAGACACGCTCGTCTGGGCTCCTGAGCTGAATATGTTGGCTTCAAATAACGGAAGGTCCACGTGTGCATGATCGTGAACCCAAGTGAGTCCCTTTTGGACGCTCTCAATTTTGAGTCCGATCACACAGTGTAGGACGGCTTTGATCGGGTCGAGCAGGATTGTGCCATTGAAGACTGTCTCCAAGCCTTTCTGCATGGTATTGACAAATACGTTCAATGTGTTATTTGCGGCACCGGTAGCATTCGCCACGTAAGCGAGGACATCCTTGTTGATATCGTCATTCAAACCCTTGATAACGCCGTTGGCATCAGTTGCCCATTGGGTGGAAGCCTGTTCCAGTTTGGACACGACGTCGTCGGCGAATTCTCCTATTTCACCTGCTAGCGCAGGCACTTCTTTTTGAATAGCCTTCAGTACGATGAACTGGCAGAAACATGAGAAGAAGCCTGCCATGGCGAGGGACAAGACGAATATGGCAGGGGTAGAAGTTGCATAAGCAACGCACCATCTGACAAGGACCTGCCGCCTGCCTCTCCACCTGGAAGCCAATTTGATACCACAAGTCGCTGTCAGTGACCTGGACGCAATATACACCACATCCAGAGGATCGTATTGGTGTGTCTCGATGAGTCTGGCATGCCTTTCTTGTCGTCGCCATCTTCGAACTTCCATCCAGGCCATTGGGGCAATGGCAGCAATAGCAAGCAGCGATAAAATAACAACAAATGCAACTCGAGCTTTGTGGATCAACTTGAAAAGCTTGTCAAAGAAGCTACTCAGTTTGTCATTGTCGGAACAGAACTTCAATTGCTGTTTCTGCGCGAGGGGGAATATCTGCCTGTCAAACTCGTATGCGCCATAATTTTTATTCATGGCTTCTCTGACGATGTTGAACGGCATCGAGATTGCTTGCTTCGTCAAATTCTGTACTTGTTCGAAATTCGGCAACTTTTTGTTGAGATTCTGCACGTCTGTAACGAAATCGCTCGAGTTGAGGTTGATGCCTTTCAAATCGTTGAGTGGTCGAGAAAAGTCAACCTTTGGTATCTTGGGGACGTATTTCCCGAATACCGAGTCTTGCACTCCTTTGGTAATGCCGTTGATGGCTGTTTCAAGCCCTCCGGCGATGTCTTTGATCTCCTCAGTGGCTTTATCAACTACCTTGTTGATGGCTGCGGTTACATCTTTTGTCACAGATGCCACCACCTCTAAGCTCCCATGAACCAAAGCCGTAATTAGGCACACGTACGTGGCAGTGAGGAAATTGATGTAGAATATGATGATTCCTTCAACACCTTGCATGATTAGATCCAAAACCTTGACCATGGCGTGCACAGCCTTCTCTATGCCAGACGCTGCGAGGTCGTTGACACCAACCGAGAGATAATGTGGCATGGAAGCCATGGCACTTCCTATATCCTCGACCTTTGTGCAGGCAGATAGAGCACGAGATTTGGCGTCCCCGACATTGTCATCCAACTGAGCTAAAAGCAGGATAATGCGAACGAGGACTAGGACAAGAAGAATAGTCCATCTATTGAGCCATATCTGGGATAATCGAGACCGCAACCCAAGATAAGGAGTAACCCCAGAGGAGGCCTGGAGGCGCGTCTTTGCCGGAATTTGTATCTTCTCCGACTCGAATGAACTCGAGTCAAGTGAGCGAGGTACATCTGGACACGACGGTGTTGGTACTCGTTTTCGTGAGGACATTTGTAAATGTGAAGGCTTATCGCTCGTCTCGAATGCTGTAGGATGATGGAGGGGAAGAATAATGTGCTTTGTAGGTCAAATGAAGTCAATATACGTGAAGAAAGTAGACGCCGGGCACCTTGATCGAATAGAGCACCAGGCTACCATATAATTGGTTGAAGAATCCAAAATTCAGTGTACAGAATATGCTGTGAGAAAGAATCGAAGCTTTGTGGGATTTACAGGAGACACGAAACTAAGTTCTTCTCCACGATAGCTTGTTGGGAAGGCTGGGTGCCTAGCTATGTAACAAACAGATTGCTGTCAGAGTCCGTGATACAGCACACACACCCAATCATGCGCCGACGTGAACATGGTATGGCCATTAGGCGCCGGTCAGAACAAGCAATTACTGCCGGCATCCATCACTCTCGTCGACGTTGATCCAATGGAATGAATCGCGACTGCCATCAGTCACACACACTCAAGCGCTGCCATCGGTCGTCTTATTGTCTTTATGCGGCGATCGAAGTGGGGCGGGGACTTAAGCGCCGGCCGTTGGAGAAAGGAGATCCAGTCAAGTCAAAGGACCCATGTTCACCTCTTACACAGCGCCTATTCCAGGGCAAAGGAAGCTTGTTCATTCGGCTGGGTGATACATTGGCTCATGCCTGGCACGGTGACGGTGGTATTGTTGCGGGGCTAAAAAGGGCGAACGCATGGACTGCATCATTGTCAGGCCTGTAAATCTCACTTTTTGGTCTAAGCACCAAGCAAAGGGGGAAAGCTTACCACAAAGCAACCATTCTATTGTCCCCATTGTCCTTCAAGCAGCAGACTCATGGAGCGCGTTGGCGAGCAAATACATACGACAAAGAGCCCACACAAGACTACGTCTCTTTGGTCTTTGCGGTGGAAACAACACGGAGAGTAACGAACGGAGTCTATGCGGATTAACGACGAGGCAAATGCTTCGGACCTAGTTCGGAAGTGTCTGCTACCTACCTATCATGCGTGAAAATGTATATGTTAGCCGCTTGCCAAAAACTAGGCGTACGTCAAGAAAAGGCCATGGTCAAGGGTTTAGCGGCCGGCTTCCTCGGTCGGCCGTGAGTTGCTTGTGGTCGCTGCCAGGACTGCAGATTGTCGCCCCAGACACCCATCAGACGAGCCAGGCGAAGCTTGGGATTTTCGCCAAATCAAAGTAGGATCGAGACCATAAATCTGATGGAGCTATGAGCTTTGTTGAAACTGCTGCGAGAGATCGATGCATGGTAGGTTGGGGGACGTGGATGATCCATCTTTAGGTAGTAGGGTAGGTAGCGGCAGCCACCGCCTTCCTTTCATAAGTCAATAGTGGCACGACAGATTAAAGTCCGCGCGCCTACCCCCCAGTACAAATGAGACTCAAGTACGATATTATAATATACGGGAAACCGAGTGCTCACATTTGTTTTCTTTTTATTGTGTTCTCACCCTCATATCCGATCATGCACCGTCTGCGCTCCTAGTAAACCCCGGCAGCAGACCTACAAGGTAGTTCGCTGCTGTCCCTGTCCCGAATGAATGAAGGTTCTTGAAGGAATTATGCCCAAATCAAGGTAAGTACATAGTCTCATTCATATTCGTCCGCGACTGCCTAGCAAAAGGCGCAAAAAAAAAAACCAGATTGGAGCCTGTTCATAAATCAATCAGAATTTCCTGCTCCTGCCTACCTAGGTAAACATGAATGCCTTGTTTGTCACGCCTGACACTCCCTCTGTGCCTATCTATGAAACGGGTACTTTCACGATACCATGGTTTCAAGCCTCAGCTCAAGGCGGTTTGTTTCATGCCCGACCATGTGCAAACAGCTACTCTAGTACTCGTCACCGGATCGCGCTTGATAAAAGAGCGTTTCTCGATCTAGTCAACGTGCTTCGAAAGAGAACCCATGGAAAATCATCGCCAAATCGAATAAAAGCTTCGTGTGTGCAAAACCGGAACGCCCTTATTAGCAATCTCAGACTTTGTGCGCGCAAATTAAAAACCTGATGTAACACCAAAAGTGTTTTCACCGGAGTAGGTGATATAGAGAAACCTGCAAAGTCGGCATTAACAAAGGTAAGAATCATGAGAGCGCTTTGAAGATGCAGTTCCACCTACCCATCCTCGTCTTTGTGTTCTTCGTAAATACTGCTCATCAGAGCTGCGGTCGGTGGAAGCACCTCGTCCACAAAAATGAAGATGGCCTTCTCGGGGGACAGCTTAATTCTCTTGCGAATGACATAGACGAACTGCCCGACCGTCAAGTCTGACGGCACCAGATACTTCTTTTTGTCAATAGTAGCGATATCGCTCTTCTCGACCTTCTCGCAGATGACCTATACCATGGAATATTGCATCAGCTAATGTCGGATCCCATTCAAACAAAGGACAGACAGCTTGTGGAAGAAAGAGCGATATCCGATCGCAGCTCGAGTAGGTTGTACGGTCGAGGTTGTGCTATCGAAAAGACGTGAAAATGACTCACAGGGATGCGATCCGCATATTTCTGTCGGATGCGCTCAGCTTCCGCTTTGCGCTTTTCGAAAGGGTGCTCGTCCTTGAACTTGCTTCGCATGATCAAAATTGCGGGAGTAGATTGCAATGTTCTAGAACTGATATGAGCTTCATGCTGGAGCGGGCATTCAAGCAAGATGGTATCATGCATGTATGACATACATACGGCGTTCTTCGCTGGATTTTAGGAGGATAATAGGTAGCTGATGAAGTACAGAAATCGTGGACGAACGTCGGGTTTGGACAGGTGATGACGCGGCAGCAAATGTTGGCAGAAGGGAAGCTGGAGTTGACCAGGCAAGTGGTCAGTGGTAAGTCGGTAACATAAAGGCGCCAGTGACAGGCACGAGGACTTGAAGGCGCGGGGCACACCCCCAGACTAGTCTACTTTCGCGAGCAATGTCGGACGCTGACATGATCACCCGGACACATCTACTTCGAGTCCAACCTGTTTTATATTACTAAGTAGAATCTTCGCCTTGAAGCTGAATACCTTCTAGATACCGAGTAGATGTATTATTGTTTAATCGCAAATGCTACCTTACATGATCATTTTATCGATGAAATCTCCTTTTCAGCCAGATTTCGGCTTGTGACTTGCTTAACGAATCACTGCGTACCCACTTTTGGACCGTATGTGTCAGTGTAGCTGATCAAACCCAGTTAATGTTACGCACACGTTGCTTGATACTTGATCCAGCATTGCTCGATTTTCTCTACATCAGACGACCTGCTCTAGAAGCTTGCCGCGCACTATATGGTCTTGAAGGGGCACCAGGGAATTCTACGTCGTGGCTCAAGTCACCTTCCCTAGCGAATTGTCCACCTGAAGAAATTAAGCAACAGACCGACAACGTTAATCCTTCTCCTCAGCTTTTGCGTTGCCTCTATCCCAATGTCTTCACCAAGCCGCTATGCGTCGAGACTGGGCTCTGCAGCCCGTCTTCGCCTTCCCCCTTTGCCGAAGCAACACCTACACGCTCCTGCAGCTTTCTGCCGACGGATTACCTCTTGTTCCAGCAAGAACACACCTCGTTTGCGGTCAAAGTCTACCTGGGCCTGCTGGCTTGCAATTGTTCTTGTTGCTCCATTTGCCTTCCAGTTAGTAAGTCGTCACGTTGGGATACCTCGTAATGACGGTCGAACTCGCTGTTGATACATGTGATTTATCTAGAACACTGGTTTGAGTGCCAATCTTGATGTAGCGACCCTCGCAGAGAAAGACGCGCAGAAAAAGCGCGAAGCGGCCATTAGCGAAGACTCGCCAATGCGACTCAGGATGGAAAAATTCATCAAAGAGCAGCAGCAAATTATCGTCGAGCAACTAGAGGCATTGGATGGCCACAAATTTCGAAAGGATGAGTGGGAGCGCAAAAACGGTGGTGGAGGTATAACATGCGTCCTTCAAGATGGTAACGTATTTGAGAAGGCTGGCGTCAATATCAGTGTGGTATATGGAACTCTTCCAAAACAGGCCATTCGGAAAATGCATGCGAACCATAAGATGCTGGATCCAAACGTCGAGTCGCTTGATTTCTTTGCTGCTGGGTTGAGCATGGTACTCCACCCCAAGAATCCTATGGCACCAACCGTGCATTTGAACTACCGATATTTCGAAACAGCTAATCCGGATGGTTCCTCCCAAGCATGGTGGTTTGGAGGTGGTAGCGATCTAACACCTTCGTATTTGTTCGATGAGGATGCCATTCATTTTCATAAAACACTGAAGGACGCCTGCGATTCTCATGACAAGACCTACTACCCTCGTTTCAAGAAATGGTGTGATGAATACTTCTACAACAAACACAGAGGAGAATGCCGCGGCGTTGGGGGCATATTTTTTGACGACCTTGACGAAGCCGAGAGTGATCAAGAGAACACCTTTGCATTCATTCAAGACTGCCTCAGGGCTTTCATTCCCTCATACTTACCAATCCTCGAAAGACGTAAGGACATGCCCTTTAACGAACAAGAAAAGGACTGGCAACAAATACGACGGGGCAAATATGTGGAGTTCAATCTTGTTCATGACCGTGGGACTGCGTTTGGGCTGAACACTCCGGGTTCTCGCGTCGAAAGCATTCTCGTCAGCCTCCCTCTGACTGCGACCTGGAAATATATGCACGAGCCTGAGCCTAAAAGCAGGGAGCAGCGTCTTGTGAACATCTTGAAAGATCCAAAAGATTGGCTCTAAACTTGTTCACGCACATGACATATTACAAGATGTTACTATTGCCCAGCTAGTACTCGATATAGATGTTCTACTAGATAATATAAGCGAATAAGGGGAAGAAGCCTAGTACCTATCTATACTAGACGTGCTCTTGTCGCACTTTTTTTTTAGATTTTTTTTTAGAATGGTAAAACAAGTTTAACAACTAGATACGAATTAAGGAGAGCGGGCCTGTCAGTTGTTCCAAGGCTACAAAAAAGAAAATGTTCGCTGCCTCTCTATGCTAGATTCTCTAGTTCTAAGTGTAAAAAGAACTATTTTTGTATTATAATAAAGAAGATGGGTAGGAAAACAACTAACTTAAAAGTGGCTTAATAAGTCGCAGCGCGAATAGCAAAATTTCAGCTGTGCGAATAGCAATACTCGTCCGTCCGCACGTTGTGGAGATATTAAACACGTCTAATGGTTTATCTCTCGAGCTGCTTAGCGAAATCCCTTGCAAGTTGCTGCGATATGTTATGCTAGACAACTGGTTTAGAAGCGTTTCTATCTTTACCTCGTTGCCAACACCACGTGCGTTCGATGCCGATTTATTTCTCACTTGCAGCCAGCCATGCCAGCAGATTCAATACCAACTCATCAGCAACTGTTGTCATCGCTCATCGCTTCACTTTCCGAGCCCGGCGAATGTTCAGACAATCCGCAACAGCGTCAGCAAAACATGACAGCAAGGCGTCGAACTCTGCTGCTCACGCTTCATGTGCTATTTCCAAATATTGTCTTGCCGGCTCTGGAATTAGTTGACAATCAGCTTGTTGCTAAATTGCAGGTCAGAGAGGATACTTGCAACGATCCTGGCCTTGTTAAGACCGGTTGCGTTGAGACATGTTCGACCCCCGGAGAAAGATTGGTGCTTGGCCAAGGTTTCCCTTCAGCTTATGCTGTTCATCCACTACCATTCCAAAATTTGCCCCGAGAACCTAACAACGCGGTTTCAAAGGTCCATATTGTGCACCTTGCCGCTTGGAACTGTTCCTGTGACGATTTTTATCGAAATAAGTTTTGCAATCGAAAGCTCGACGATGGCTGGAGCAACCAGGCGGAAAATGCACGTAGCTCTAATTCGGTTGGCAGTTCAAGGGCATTTTTGCTTCCGAGTACATCTATCGACCAACATCATGTGCCCTGCTGTAAGCATCTTCTGGCTTGCTTAGTTGTGGAAAGGTTGACAGGATTATCCACGCCTATTGCCAGAGTCTTCTCGAAATTCGAGATAGCGACGTTGACTTCCGGCCTTCAATGGGGTGGGTAATGAATCCAGTGAGCACAGAAATGTGTCAAATATGCAGGTTTCAGGGCAAAATGAAGGTCAGCGCTGGCATGCAAGGAAACTCAAAGCTCATTTGTAAGCTGTTGAATATACTCCCGGCTGACAATTTGTTTTCTAGTTCATTGATGCAACATGCTTATTGTACAGATGGGGCCCCTTGAGCTTGGAGCCGCTCTCTGATCTCTTCTTTGCAGCAACGAGGAATCAATTCACCCGCTACCAGTCGCTTTCATTCGGCTACTTCTTCTGATCTCTACTATCCTTCTGCCTGTCACCTTCGTCTTTCGTGTCAGCGCCCAAGCCACCAGAATTGCCTTCTTTATTCTCGTGCTTAATCCCCAACTCGTCCTTCTTGGTCTCCTTATCTTCTTGTTGTTGTTGTTGTCTGTTTTGAATTTTGTTCTCAATGAGGTCGTGAAAAGCAGTGATGGCTCTTATCAGACTACTGAGATATATGGCCATAAGTTGATCGTTGGTCTTGACACCCATAGCATACGCTAGATTACCGCTGCCACCCTTTGCATCTCCCTCGGGGGTAGATAAGTTTGGCAGCAGATTGAAGACGTCTTGGAGGTTACCGAGAATGGCATGATTGACTGGCAACTGCCCATCTAAAACTTTTTGCAAATATGCGCCAATATCTCGCAGTCGCAGATGGAGGCCCTGAAGCGACTGAAGTTGATTTGTGACGCGTGTTGATAAGGTTCCGACAGCAACATCATGAATATCTCTCAATAAATGCTCAACGCCAATCTCTTCTGCTTCCTCGGCTTCGATGATGGATGGGGTGTGAACGAAAGTTCTGGAAGTCGTAGTACCATCCTTGAACTGAGATTAGCAAATGCATAGAAAATCATTATATCCTGCAAAGCCTGCTCGAATGAAGCCGCGTGATGTTGCGTGTGCTGAGCTGAAAAGACTAGGGAGCACAGTTGCTTACATCCTTGATCTCCTCCACGGCAAAGTAAGCATCGGTGGGCACACCAGACTCTTTCGGCTGGACGTCGATGATGACCAGTAGTGGATTGGGGGTGTAGCGCTTGAACAGCTCATTGATTTCGAGATCCGATGCTCGAAGTTTGGGCCCGGAATGGTACCACCCAATCAGCTTTTCTCGAGCATTGATTTTCTTGAACATATCATTCATGGACTCGACGTAGTTGTGATCCAAAAACCATACAGAAGGATCTTTTTCGTCCTCCTCAAATGGCACTAAAGATGGCAATGAGAAAGACGATTCATATATCTGAGAGTAGGGGAGCTGCTATAACTCACCCGCAAAGCTGTTGGATACTCTCACATTTTTTCCATCATTCACTCCCAGCAGTACGCCAACCACCCGCCTTCTCTTTTTGTTCTGCGCAGTGCGGTTGTAGTGATCGACCGCAGACAGGAGGACCAGAGGGGCAACGGACACGTTCCTGGTGACAAGGGACAGCGTTTCTGCAGTAGTGGTAGGCATCGTCTGTACGAGGAGCCTTGCTTTCCGAGGGAAAAGATGAGCAGATGGAGACTAGACTGCGTGGTCTGGCAGGTGCCGAGGAACAGTCGCAGCTTGGCAGATTCTGCTTAACAGCCTGCGCCTGCGCCTTGCAGTAAATGTACGCAAACGTCTGGCTGCCTTGGAGCTAGAAAGCTTGCTGGATTGGTCTGGCAGCCAGGCCAATCGACAACCAGTGCCTGGATCGCACAGTGTGCTGCAATGCCACGATGGATCAAAAAGTTCGAATTCGAGCGTTACGTGAAGGACGTTTTCAATGTCTCCGATCCGAGAGTCCAGTTGGTGGATGGGATAGATAATGTCTGCCTTAAACAGGATGGATGGATCATGACTTGTACTTGTCGCATCTATCAGGTGCAAGCTCTTGTCACGTGCCCCCACCCCTTCTCTTCGCTTCGCGAGCTTCGCAGCTGCGCGACGAAGAACCACCTTCTTACCTTCACCAAGCTCAACGTTACCACCATGGAGTCTTGATTCAGAGGAAAGAGTTTAATGCCGTTGTAAAGAGATACCACAATGATATTTTCCATGGCGTGCTGTTCAATTATGTTCCATCAAGTTGTGCTGTGTTTGCAGTGGTTTACACATTGTTCAAAGCTTCTCCCTAACCCCTTCACCCTTCTTGCGGATGCTTAAGCTTCAAGATAGTCGTAGTAGTAATAGGTTGAACGTAAATCATTAACACCTGCCACGCGACACTAACGTACTTATGCGCGTAAACCATGTCCATTGCGCTTGCCCTCCATAAAGCCACCACGTTGGCCCCGCGGACAAACGACAGATGGCCTGTACAACATAAAGTGAGACGCCAGAACTCGATACTTTGGTAATCGTCTGGTGCATCATGTCTGTCTGCATTGCTGGGCGGCGAATCCCCCCTTCAACCGAGCTGTGCTGCAATGGTCACGGATTGACACGCAGAGGACCGGGGACAAACCAATCATAGCACCGGAACGGATGGAGCTGGCCAAGGTGGCAGTCGGCAGAATTGGAAATCTGACCCCAACCCAAGCTCTTAGATTTCTAGGACCGACTCTTTCCTCCTGGACCTAAACCCTCCGATATCCGCTCCCAGCTCATTTTGCAGCACATTGCAGTCTGCTGATTGACGGCTCCTCGTCCTCTCTGACACCAATTGAGCCGTCGTCACACCGCGTTCGGATTTGTCTCTAATTCCACAAACCGCGACCATGGGCTTCGTTGAGGATGAGCTTAAGCAGCTCAAAGAGGTCGTTGGTAGCCTCGACTCTCGCATCAAGCAACTCGAGAAACGTGCCATGGGCTTCTCACCCTCCACCGAAGAGATTCGCATGATCATCATGGGACCCCCTGGAGCCGGTACCGATTACCCCACCAGCTTCAGCTTATTATTCGTCGACAAAGAGTAACTTCAGTTGTAGGAAAGGGCACACAGGCGCCAAAGATCAAGGATCGATTCTCCTGCTGTCACCTGGTATGACAATGGGCCTATTTTCCCCCTTGTTCATATTTTCGGCCCTAATGCTCATCAAATTGTCATGCTCTAGGCCACCGGCGACATGTTGCGCTCCCAGGTTGCCAAGAAGACGGCGCTTGGTCGAGAAGCGAAGAAGATCATGGACCAGGGTGGCCTTGTTAGTGATGATATTGTTATTGGGATGATCAAGGAAGAGTTGGAAAACAACAAGGAATGCCAAGGAGGGTAAGTCAAACACTGCGAACACATTCTCGCTCATTGCTTAACTCTGGTCCTTGCAGATTCATTCTTGACGGATTTCCTCGAACTGTTCCTCAAGCTGAACGCCTCGATGCAATGTTACAAGAGAGAAACCAAAAGCTTCAGCATGCTGTCGAATTACAGATTGATGATTCGCTGCTCGTAGCTCGTATAACGGGCCGGCTGATTCACCCTGCATCGGGCCGATCGTACCACAGCACCTTCAATCCCCCGAAGGAGCCGATGAAAGACGATGTGACTGGTGAACCTCTTGTTCAGCGAAGTGACGATAACGCTGACGCCCTGAAAAAGCGTCTCGTCACGTACCACAAGCAGACTGCACCGGTGGTTGACTACTATCAAAAGACTGGGATTTGGAAGGGTGTTGACGCAAGCCAAGCTCCCGGCCAGGTTTGGAAGAATATGTTGAATATCTTGGAACGAAACGAGACACATGGTACAAGTATACTGGGGCGCATTGTTGGCCAAAATTAGACTCGTTTACAGTCATGTAGATAAGCCTAGAAGTTGTGGCCGTTTCTCTGGTGAAATTTTTGCGCCCGAACATCGTCAGACATTTTACACTGTGTATGCAGATACGATATCGAGTAATCTGTCGTGACTTTCGTTTTTCACTTCTGACAAATTGCCTTTTTCTATAGTACACCGTCAGGCAAGAATAAGTCCCTGCAAGTGCCTTAACGACTTGAGCAGTGTGTCGCCATGGAAGGTGACTGACATGATTGGAGGGCTGTCGATTGCAAAGTTGGAGGAACAAGGATTCAATATGGGTATAGTTTTCTTGACAAGATTTCATATCATTCGACAGCCCATGAGACAGGAGACGATGCGGATTACACTAGCCTGAGCAGATTCCAAGCTTGATATTTTAGGACTGGTATCAATAGGATGTCAATGCAAAACCCATATAGCTCGTGTAAGTCAAATGTGTGCTTAGCTCCGTTAATCTAGAGTGTGGGAGGCCTGGTCCAAGCATTCCTATCTTCGTGGTGTCGCTGGAAGAGTCTTGGTCAGTAGAGGTACAGCAAGTCGCGTTGGCGCAACTGACCGTTGACCATCTGCCTCTGCTTGTTCAACCAGCTCCGTGGAGCATCATGCCGCCGTTGAAGCACAACATGGTTGCTCTGTAACCGACTAGTTAGATCATACCAGGCTGTCGCAATGAGAGCATTTTCCCTTTGCAAGTTTTTGATCACTTGGTCGATAGCGGCCTTGAAAATCCATTGTCAGCTCACACCATTGCGGCGAAGCCAGGAGAGAGGGTTCTTGGAAACGACATGAGTGCCGTTGAACCATACTTACCGGTTGTGTGGCAGGCTGTCCGTCGACTTGGATGGATTTAAGTCGAGCTTGTAGAGAAACCTTCTCCTGTTCTGACTGCTCTAGTTGCTGTTGAGTAACTGTTAGAATGATGATAGTGCAAAAGCAACTGGTGACTGCCCATTTGGCGAGCCTAATGCGAACTTCGAATGATCGACCATGGAAGATAGCCCCATTAAATCATCATGGTTGGCCAGTAGCGATTGTGGTAATTCAAGCACGTAAGGCAGGGCACATGATACGTTGACGATGTCCCATGGGTTAACAAGATTTGACTGCCTTAGTCTGAATGATCTTTCCTCGACGTCACCCACAAACAGCTTCCATAAGGCAAATGAGGGAGCGATCACATGTATGTCAGGTACAGAGAAATCGATCTTACTTACCTGTTTACGTTCCTTTAGACGTGTACGAAGTTTTTCAATCTTTTCAGTATATTTCTTCATTGCCTCCGACACATCCGCATCTGCAGGACTATTTGTTGAATTTTCTTGCAGTTCCTTGGCATCCTCAATTTCTTTCCTAAGTCTGTCCTTGGTAAGGAGGGCCTCGATCAATTGAGACTTCTGCGCATCTCGCTCAATTACAACGAAGTTGTAATTTTCTCGCATCCTGTCTAGCTCTGCTTTCAAAGACTCGGAAACAAGCTTGTCCGTGTTTGAGAGTTCGTCAATCGCTTCAATTCCACCTTTTTGCGCGGCCAAAAGTTTCGCTTTTGCTGTCATCAGCTCACGGTCCGCATCCATGATCTTGGATTGCAGTTCATTGGATCGTTGTCTAGCCTCGTCGAGGTCCCTTTGCGATTGTGCTAGCTGACTTCGTAGGTCAATGAACGCTTTGGACCTATGGAAAGCCATTGAGAATTAGTTTCATCAGTTGTCCGACTGATCAACAGGGCCCAAATCGTCCTTACTCTTCATCCACGGAGTTTTCCAGGAGTGCAGTGATCTGCTCTTGAGAGATTGTGTGTTTCTCAAATATATCGTTGAAATTTTGCTGCAGACGGTCCCGTTGACAACGTTGTTCCTCAAGCTCTTTTCTCAGCAATGCAGAATCGCCTGTTGATCCTAGTGTCCGCCTGAGTAGATCATTCTCTGCCTTGAGGCGTGAAAGCTCTAGAGGAAGGTTAGCCTGTATATCCTCATCCGTTGCGTTGTTCAGCTCATCTTCCAAGTTGAACGTGGCAGATGTGACGCTGAGGCTCTCTCCTGGAGTATTCAGATCCTGTCCTTGTTGCACCTGCTCTTGCAAGTCTTGAATGAAGCGCTCATCGTGCGTCCTTTGTGCTTTCAGCCTGATGAGTTCTTCCTCCAATGAGGCAAGGTCTTTGATCAGCTGAGTCTTCTGATTCCGTTCGTCCCAAAGGTGCTGTTCTGATTGGGTGATCATTTTGGTGAGCTCGTCTTCAGCTTTCCGGGTTCTTTCCATCCTCTCCCTATCGTTTACAAGAGAGCGTAGCTGCTCTTGTAGCTCCTTTTTTTCATACCGGAGGTTCTGTACTTCCTTTGCTAAATGCTGCTGAGACTCAAGTTTTTGTTTGTATCTTTCTGCAGTATTTGCTTTCTTCTCCAGTTCCTCAGCCTTATGTTTCCATTCAGATACCTGGTCACGAAGCTCATCTGCTTGAATGCTCTTCTGATTCAGTCTTTGTACCTCGGTATCCAGCTGCGCCCTTACTCGATCGTGGCTCCGAATGGTTTCCTCGTTCCTGGCTATTATTTCCATTTGCTCATGTACTTGAGCCTCAAGGACCTTGATGGCTTCTGCACTGTTGACTCCATCTTGCGTAGCTTTACGAAGGACTTCAAGTTCGCGATCATTCTTTTCCTTTTCATACTTCAGCTCCTCGTGACTTTGTTGCAAGTATTCCAGGCGAGTGATGTAATCCGAAAGGTTCTTCTTCGTAACATCAAGTTGTCGGCGAAGCGCAGCGTTTTGCTCTTCAACTAGAAGATCGATATCTCGTGCCTCCATGACAGCATCGATAGCATCGTCCAAGTCAGTGTCGTCTTTGAACGCAGCAACGTCCTGTTGCATGCTACGAATTATCTGCATTATTTCGGCCTGATTTTCACGGTCAAGACTATGTTGGATTCTGGGAACATATTTGCCATTATCAGGACCCATCGCAGCGGCAGACACCATAACGGCGAGTAACTGGGATCAGTCAGTATCAGCAACTCCTAATACGCGAATTTATCATCATGCCATACACACCTGACTAATGCCCTGAGGCTCGGGGTTTTCTGCGACAGCATGGTAGTCAAACTTTTTTGCCTGGCAACCCAGCTCAGGAACCTGCCGGCGAATGAATCTGAAGAGACCCTTGTACACTGTTTGAATGTTTCGTTTGTGTGTCAAGTATTTTGGAGTACCTTGAGTTGTTTCAAGATGAGATGGTTCGAATTCGGGATCTAGTTCGTGTAGAATTTGGCCGAGCAGAAGTCCATTTGTGAGGTCGTCCAGAGATTCGACAACTTGGTCCAAGTCAAAGACCCGGTTTGCCTAGATCGTGTGTTAGCTGATTGAACAATGCGTTGACAGATCAGCATAAACAAAAAACACTCAAGTGAAAAACAATCGCAGCATTTTACTTACAGCTTTGAGCAGAGCGGCCTGCGCCCCGTTGCTGTATATCGGCATAGACTTGGCAATCAGTGTAGAAGCCATCTTGCGGTAGAGGTCTTGGATCGCGGTCGCGAAGCTTGGAAACACGAGCGCCGTTTTCTTTCCCTTAGATCTTCGGTCCAATATTAGCAAAGCACAGCGAAACCAGGGACAAGGTTTGAAGGATGAGAAGAGCGACTAGTCCGGCCTTCGATGCAAAAAGGTCAGGACCAGACAGCGAAGTTTAATTACCGTTCAACCCCTGAATGATTTTACACCTTCTACCTCGCATAGGGGGTTAAGCCGGAGTAGTGCCAAGAGCTAGCGGTACTTGGGCCTAACTCTTTGCGCAAAGGCAGAGAGAGCCGGGGCGGAAGTCACGGCATACTATAGTAGCAAGACCCTAGGTACAGTTAGTGTGACGCAATTTTGGCGCCACCCCACAGCGACTGATTAGATAAGTCCTTAAGAAAGTGGATTTATAGTTTATAAGTTTATTATCTCATTCCATATCATAAAATATAATATTTAAACCCAGGGTTCGGATTTAATTACTTAAATAAAATAAGTGATTTTTAAAATATAAAATATTCTTTTAAGTACTATTAGCATTATTAAAAGTAGGGGACCTTTTAGAGGTTATAGAAGGTAGTAGGCTTCTAGTACTCTGCAAGGCACCTTCTTTAAGGCAATAAGAAGCTTTTATAAGCTGCGATTTATATCTAAATAAATAGGATTTTGCTACTTCTTATACTATTTTATTCTCTTTACTTTATAGAAATTTACTATAATTCTAAATAAACTAATAATTTAGTACTAATTAGGTTATAATAGTACTCTTTAAGGGGTCTTTATAATTTAAGTTTACTAAGTTATAAATTTACACTTAGCTCCCTTATATACTTACTAAGCGTATTAGTAAATTAAGGTTACTAGTAAGGGCTTATAAGCTAAGTTTTATTTTTTATAATATTATTATATATAAGAAAACAAAAAAATAAACTTATAGCTATATAACCTATTTACCTATATACCCTAGATTTGTATATAAAAATATAGAAAATCTAGATAATTTATAGCTTTTAGAAAATATATAAAAGACTTTTCTTTAGTATAAGGACTTAGGAAAGAAAAAAGGGATTTGTGTAATAAATATACACTCTAGGGTAACCTAGCCTACTAAAGTTATATATAACTAAGTTAAGCAAGTCTTACCTAATTTAGCTTACTAGGCCTAAACAGGCTAGTTAGCTAATAGGCTTGCTAGTAATACTTGCTATAGCTATAAATGTTAGGACTAGAAGGCCACGAGGTTGCCTTAGGCTAATAAGGTCTATTTGCATAAGCAAGCTCTTATTAGACTTATGTTATATAATAAGATTATTTACTATATATAACTATTAGACTTATAGCAAAGACTTAAAGGTATATAATACTTATAATTATATAAGTATAAACCCTTTATTAAATTAAAAAAAAAACAAAATTAAGATTATTACTTATTATTATATACTTTTAAAAAAGCTATAACTTACTTAATCTTTTATTTTAATATTTCTAACTTACTTATAATAATTTTTATTTTTTTATTTATATTAAATTATTAAATTAAAAAAATTATAATAATTTAAACTTATAATTTAATATATAATAACAATAAAGGTACTAAAAAAAGCACTAAACTTATATTAAAACTTATAGCTATACTTAAAGCTAGTATTATATTTAAATTATTATTATAACTTAATAAACTTTTTATTTAGTAAAAGCTTATAATAATTATAAAAAATATTCTTATTAGTAATAATTATAATACTAAAATCTTAATATTATAAAAGTATACTAATGTTAGGACTAGAAAGCCACGAGGTTGCCTTAGGCTAATAAGGTTTATTTGCACAAGCAAGCTCCTATTAGACTTGTGTTATATAATAAGGTTATTTACTATATATAACTACTAGACTTATAGTAAAGACCTAAAGGTATATAATACTTATAATTATATAAGTATAAACCACTTACTAAATTAAATAAAAAAAAGTAAGAATTAAAACTATTATTTATTACTATATACTTTTAAATAAGCTATAATTTTCTTAATCTTTTACTTTAATATTCTTAACTTATTTATAATAATTTTAATTTTTTTATTTATATTAAACTATTAAATTAAAAAAGTTACTATAGTTTAGACTTATAACTTAATATATAATAATAATAAAGTTACTAAAGAAAGCACTAAACCTATATAAAAACCTATAGCTATAGCTAAAGCTAGTATTATATTTAAATTACTATTATAACTTATTATACTTTTTATTTAGTAAAAGCCTATAGTAGCTATAAAAAATACTTTTAATATTAATAATTATAATATTAAAATCTTAGTATTATAAAAGTATATTAATTAAGTAAAAAAAAGGTAATAACCTTAAAAACTCTAAAAACTTATATATAATATTAATAATAATAAATTATAAAAGAAAAATATATTTATAGCTTTTATTATATTTATTATATATTATTTATAATAAACCTTTATATAAGCTTTTCTTAAGTAGCTTTTTTATAATAATTAAAATACTTTTTAATTAAAGACTTTTATTAGTAATTATAAGGTATAATTTATAATAAATCCTTACTAATTTACTACTAACTTTATAAAGGTTTTATATACTAATACTTATTTTATTAGTATTATAAAGTAATATTAAGCTATAAAAGAAAAGATTTATAAAAATTATATTAAAAATCCCCTCTTATAAACTAACTTTTATAACTAGCTTAAAAAAAGCCTAAATAATTAAAAAAGCTATTTCTTTAGTATATAATTAAAGCTTATTAGCTTTAAATAAGTAAATTATATTAACTTTAAAAAATTCCTTAAAAAATAAAAATAAACCTATACTAAACTTTGTTTTTAATTAAATATAAAAAATTAAAATAAGCCTTTTTTAAATAAGCCTTAACTATAGCTTAAAAATATATTTAATTAGTAATATATAAGTAATAAATTAATATAAACTTATTAATAAATATATCTTTTATTATAAATCTAATAGTAATAAAGGTAATTATAATAATTCTTCTAAGTATAATAAAAAGAAAACTTAAGTAAACTCTTTAAAAAAAAACTTTACTAAACCTAAAAGAAAAAAGTAATAACTAATTAAGTACTTTATAATAAAGCTAGGAAAAAAAGGCTATATATTATAAGTATAAAAAAAGGGCTATATAAAACTAAATTACTTAAAACCTAACTATAGTATTTATAAGAAAAGTAGCTATATTATTACTATATATAAAAGTAATTACTTTATTTTAGTAATTTATTTAAATATTACTAAACCTAATATAAAAAAGAAAAAGTCTTATACTTAGGAAAGTACTTTAGTATTAAGGGCTAATATAAGATTTTATATTAAAGTATCCCTAAGGCTAGGAAATTACTAAATTATAATAAAGTTAGTACTAGCTAGTACTAATATTACTTATTTTATTATTTATCTTAAGTTACTAATAAAAAGAAATAAAAAAAAGGTAAGAAAAAGTAATTTACTAATAAAATTAGTAAATATACTACTAAAATACTATAATATACTTAATATACTTTATAAAGTATTTAATAATATAAGTTATAAAAAGATTTATTATATAAGCTATTATATAGCTAAAACTTTAAAAAACCTTCTTTAAAAAATAAATTAGTTTAGAAAAGAAAATTTATATATACTATTATAATATATATAAGAGTAGAATTTTTTTATTATAAAATAATATATTAAAGTTATTATATTAATAAAGTAATTATATAAAGAAATAAAAGAGTTATTTATAATACTAATACTTAGTACTAGCTTCTTAAAAAAAATAAACCCTAAAGACCTAAGTATACCTAAAAAAAAACTAAGTAATAAAATACTTATAAAGAAACTACCTAAGTATTATATAGATTTTATAAATATATCTAATTTTAAAAAAGTAGCTTTATTACCTTTTTTAAAAAGTTATATATATTTAATTAAAATTAAAAGAAACTAAAGACCCTTATAAAGTTAAATATATAATCTTATAAAAAAAAAGCTAGAAAAGCTTTATAAGTACCTTATAATAGTATAGGAGAGAGGCTAGATATACTATTTAATTAGTTTTACTAGTACCTTAATTTATTTTATTTTTTAAAAAAAAGGTAAATTATATATATATATAAATTATAAAAGCCTTAATAAAATTATATAAAAAAATTAGGCTTTTTTACTACTAATCTTAGAGATTCTTAATAAATTAAAAAAAGCTAAGGTTTATATAAAGTTTAACTTAAAAGATATATATAATTAGCTTTATATTTGTTGATATTAACGCAACGGGTTGGGTTAACGTGGACCCGGCGCATCCTAATTGGCCGCATCCGAGCTTGCCTTGGATAGGTGGCTAGTGCGCTAGTTATATAACCCACAACTTTGCGTATTATAAAAACTACTAAAAGGCCTCCTACTTAGCTAGCTAGATAGTAATATAAATAACATTAACTAGAATCTTAGTACTTCCTTTTGCGTGTGTATTACTTATTATTTCTTATACCTTTGTTTATTAATTTGCCTGTGTATAAATTAACACTAATTAGTAGTAATTACACCACAAATTAGCTAGATTTACATATCCTGCAGAATGCTAGTTTCCGCTTATAGTAGCTGATTTTTTTATAAAATTAGTGGAGTTAATCTTACTAAATAAAGGAAGTAACATAAAAGAGATAATTCTGTGATTATAAATAGATTTAATCTATCCCCTTTAGGGAAGCTCTTTAGGGTCTATTTATAAAGCTATTTTATGCTAAGAAAGGAAGCTTATTATAGTACTATGCTGCTTGCTTTAATAAGTATAATTTTTCCTCTTTCTAGCCTTAAATGCCTATTAGAGGAATTATTACATCTCTTATTTATTACAAGATTTATTAAGCCCTTGATTTAATTAAATCTATTAGTCTAGACTAATAACTACTATAGATTTCTACCCTTTTACCTACCCTACTACCTGCTTTACTATTTTCTATTAGATTTCTATTCTTTTTACTACTAAATACAACACATCCATAAGTAAACAAAGCCCCTAATTTATTAATCTTAATAATAAGATCCTAGAGCTCCCTTAGATCCTATTAATATATAGAAGGGTAATTATAGCAGACTAGCATAAGCTTAACTTATTAGATTTTAATCTTAGTAAGGCTATAAGTACTAAAATATATAGCTAAATTGCTTTCTTTATTATAAAAGCTAAGACTAAAAACCTCTTTAGTAAGCTCCTTTAGCAAAAGCTTAAAGACTAATTTATAAACTAGATTAAAGAAGCCTTTAAACATAGGAATACTAAAGTTATTTATGTTTTTCGTGACTTCCTATAAAAACATAATATTTACTTCCTATTAGACTAATTATTTATTACTAGTAAGCTTATAATAGTAATATAAGCTAAGGCTAGACTAAGGGATCCTAATAAAGAGTTAACACACCCCTTATAATTAAGATTATATTCTCTAGTAAGTAAGTAAAGTAACTATCCTCCCTCTTACTATAGTACCTTATATTAATAGCTTTAGGAATTACCTTCCTAAATATAGTAAAGAGTAGTACTAAAGAATTATTTATATCTTTACCTTATAAGGAATTCCCCCTTTCCTTTATTTACTTTAATTACTTTCCCTATAGTATAACCTAGGAATTAGCAGGGTTATAAGGGACCCCTTTAAACACCCTATAAGATTAAGCTCCCTAAATCTCTATAATACTAGCTAGTAGTATTAAATCTTATAATAGGTTATAACCCTATAGGTAACTATAGGCTTTTATAGAACCTAGAGAATTACTACTATTAAAAAAGTTAACTTAACCCTTAGTAGGGACTAAGTAATATTTCCCTTGCTCCTCCTAGTCCTACTAGGAGCTTCTATAAACTAAACTAACCTTTTGCTATAGTTAGTATAGCAGATTAGTAAAGATATTTATATATAACAAAAGCGGCCCCTTATAGGCCTCCCTAAGGCTTAGGGCAAGAACTAATATAATAATTAGCTCCCCTAAGCCTTCCTAATTTTAATAAGAGAACCTATAAGAACTTCTAAAACCTAGGGCAGGCCCTAAATTTAGAGCTAACTATTTAGTTAGCTCCCTTAGGCCCTCTAGACCTTAATAGGAGACCTTATAAGCCTACTTAATAATAGCCCTAAGGGTTAGTTTTAAACCTAGGTATTAAAGCAGCTTAGATATAGGATTTGCTACTATAATAAAGGCCTAAGGGAAACGTTCCTTAATAAGGATAGTAGTAATATATTACTACACCTAATAATAACCTTAATTATTAGAGATCTTATAAGCGTTTTTATCCTTTACTTTACTCCCTGCTAGAATTAGATCTAGTAATAGTATTATAGAAAATTATAAACTTTTATAAGATTTACTCTAATAAAAAAAGTATAGTAAAGAGATATATAACTTCTTTAATAATAAGCTAAAGACTTTCTAAGCCTTTTATAAGTAAATTAACCTCTTAGAGTCCCTCTTTTATAAAGCATTTCCTATAATACTTAAAGGAAAAGCTTTAATATATTATAAGGACTTTCTTCTTAGCAAAGGCATAACTTTTAACTAAATAATTAAATCTATTAAAAACTACTTTAAAACTATTAACACTACTTAGCTTTATTATAATAACCTTTATATAATTATACTATATAAGGTAATAAGAGAAAACCTTAAAAAGAGTATACTTAAGGCTCTTAACCTCCTTTTTAATAAGATTATCTCTCTTTATTATAGGACTACAGGCTATATAAATAATAAGATTAATATATAAAACACGCTTCTTACTACTATTAATAATATCCCTAAATATAGCCTTATAGCTTATAATAGCCCCTTTATATATAAGGACCTAACGTTAAAGCTTTAGAAAAGTATTAGAGTAAAGTAAGCTAAAAGAAATGCTACTAAGTATAGTGCGTTCTATTAAAAAGAGGCTAAAGTTAACTCTAATACTATGTTTTATACTAATTATTACTATAGGAAGAATTATAACTTCTAATAATAATAATATAAGCTTTTTATTTATTATAAGGGCTACTGCTTTATTTATAAGAAGTAAGGGTGCTAGTCTATAAAGCACTTTGCTAAAGAACATAAGGCGTTATAAAAGTATTAGAATTAATCTAAATTCTATTATAGTAGGCTAACTAAGCAAAAGTAGTAGTAATTCCTTACTTATATTAAGGGTAAGGATAATAATAGTAGTAATCCTAATAACCTTAAGTAATTAATCCTTAAGACTAAGGTAATAATAGCTTTAGTAAATAAAACTAAAAAAGATAATTACTTTAATCCTCCTGCAGGTCCTTTATAATTCCTTACTATAGTATTATAAAGGTTAACACTCTTAATAAAAATCCTTAATAGTAGTAAGGTGCTTAAGATACTTTAAGACTAGTTATTTAAACACGCCCTTTACTATAGTAATTCTTATATAAAGCCTTAGTCTAATAATATTTTCCTTATAAAAGTATACTATTTAGAAGAGACCTTTAGAGGCATTCTTCCTAACACTAGCGCTACAGGAGTCTCTATAGTTAGTATTACTTAAGCCTAAGCCTTTTTATGCTTATTTCCCTTACTATAAATTAACTAATTTATAAGTTAATATAATATTACCTTTAGCGCTAGAAAAGCATTATTACTAGGTTCTTTAAAGGTTCTTATAATGCTTAGAGAGATTAAATTTTATATACTACTAATAGCAATACCCTTCTTATTCTTAATTACTAATATAGACTATATAAATATAAAGCTTAATAACCTAAGGAACCTGCTAATTTAAGGTATAAAAGAAATTCCTATAACCTAATAATAAGGTTATTTATAATAGAATCTTAAGCTAACTATAGTAATTGCTTTCTTCCTTATAGAAACGTAACTTTATTAGCTTTATTAACGTTTTAGTTACCCTTTAATTAGAAGACTATAAAAGGTTCTCTATAAAGCTAGTAAGGAATTTAACCTAAAGATCCT